>JAVIWC010009093.1:0-99711 GCA_031894815.1 Creontiades dilutus | reverse complement strand
AGTGGCTCAAGAATTGGGGCGTTGTCGGACCAATATTGATCAAACTCTAACAAAAAACTAACACAGTTTTGGGATTGACAAGGATTTACCAAAGACAAGGAACAAAATTGATCATGTGATCTGAAATATAGAAGAAGAGCAGAAGTTTTGACAACTTTTTTTTTTTTACCTCTTGCACTAACACATTTTCCTACCCTTAGTGAAGTACAGAGATTGGTACCTAATTTTAATTAAATCAAATTATGCTCATTATAATTACATTTCTGGACCGCAAATTAGAACGTGAGTTACGTTTCTGAGATCTGGTGGGAAATGGAACGAGGGAAACAACCAACTCACCAAATGACGCCCAAGTTTCAAGCTTTCGGACCATCTTGCGCAGAGGAAATCTTACGGCCCAGTGAGGTGTTCCAGGAGGAGGAAGGAATCCTATTATAGAACAACCTTAACAATGGTAAATCGGATTCCGCCGGTGGAAGGGGAACTTTTAAGCGCCACAAGCTCAATGGGTAGAAAATCTGATAGCTCGCCATCCGAGGTCCTTGATGGGAAATATCGAACCCGAACAGTAAAATCGCGTTGACGCTGCGGTTGGTTTTTGTTGGAAATGAGTAATTGAAAATAATTGGATTTGACTTCGTACAGGATTTAGGCTTCCCATCCATGAGGTCATATCAATGATTCGCAGCAACATATTACACAACTATAACCTTACTTAAATTTTTCCGTCCGTCCGCCGTACGCCGTACACAATTTCTCCCAAACGGCTGGAGCAAAAAAGCTGAAATTTTCAGGAAAAATCAATATTGGTCCGACAACGCCCCAATTCTTTAGCCAGCCCTCTCACTTATTTTAAAGTCCCCTTTAAGGGTTGTCAAAGTTTTGTAAAATCCCTAAAAACCTCAAAAAAAAATTCAAGGCGGCATAAATTTGAACTTTTTTTGAAGAACCTTCCATGAGTAATCGAATGAGCTCCTCCCCAGGTCCGTAGATAAAACCATTCCCGATTTTGGTTTATTATTGTTTTTGTTTTGATAGCAGTAACCTAGTGATGTGGTGAACGTAGATACTGGAGTGAACTCCTAATAGGGTTTATAGCCGATACACGGGTTGAAGTATTCTGATAACCATAAAAAAGCTGCAAATTCTTTCACCTGGGTTTATTATTCCATTGGCTTGCATTCATGATTTGAATTTCTACTAAGCTTTTGAGTGTGTGTGTTTCACAGGTGATAGAGAGATTATTGAATTTCAGGCGGCACACAAATATGATCAACTGATCAATCCAAATGGGTATTTTGGTTGAGAACCGATTTACGTGCTCTATGCATATCTCCTGAAATTCAATAATCGCTCTATCACCTGTGAAACACGCACACTCCAATGTTTAGTAGAAATTCAAATCATGAACGCAAGCCAATTGAATAATAAACCCCATTGAAAGAATTTGCAGCGTTTTTTTCTTGGTCGATTACAAAGGCCAGTCAACTATGGCCAGTGAGAAGACCAACTAGTTTGCCTATGCACTTAAGAAACCTCATTGACAGTAATCAACTTAGATGGTTACATGTCGCTTTGATTGTCACCTTTCTTTTGTTTTGTGTTTTATTAATTTGCCATTTGTTAATCCCCCTGGTTGTGCTGTCAACTCCTATCTCAATTTCCCAAGAAAGTTACCCACTAAAACTTTTCACCTTCAAATGGGTCATCCCGGGTCCACACTAGCTTTGTGGCTAACGCTCGACGGGACATGACGATCTGCTCTATCATCTAGAGAGAGTGAAGATAATCCACTGCTGTTGCAGACGTGGAAGGAACAGTTACTGTCAAGATTGTTATATTTCTGTTCGATCCCCTTCACGTCTAAGCCACTCCGACACAGTAGGCCTCTCCCAGCCCAGGGGCATATTTACAATGAGTTAAAAGTTCTTTGTTCTCCCAATTCTTGTCCTACTTGAATTACAAAACTCGTACTAATTTCGAGTTTAGGCTCGAGACCGATTAGAAATGACTATCTCTCTTCTAGCAAGTTGGTCAGCTTCCTAGTTGCCCGCTATTCCCTTGTGTTCTACGATTCTCTCTTAGCAACGTCAATTGTTGTCATAGGCCCAACGTAGAGAAAATTTCGTGGGGTTCCAAGTAAAACTGACCAAGTAACATTTGCAAAATTTTACAGGGGAGCGATCTGAAGTTTCACCTATTTTCTTCTTACGAACACTGGTTGTGTGATGTCTCATCCGACTATGTTTCGATTTTTCTTTATTCTGTAGGTAGTTGGCTAGTGCCCTCCTCTCATATCGTGCTTCAAAATTCACTTCAGATTAAATAAGAGCTGTTTATTCGGAAAACTCTATTTGGTCATTTTTACCTGCCAGGGGTTTCAAGCTTTACTCACTTGGTCAATTCAATTCTTCGAAAATAAGTCGCATAGTTACATGAAATTGAGGAATTGAATAGTTTTTTCGTTAATTTATCGTGTTGCCAAGCATCTAATAACAGTGATATACCTATTTATGTTAGAAAAGGTTATCCATTACCTATCACTGTAATTGGTCATTTTCACCTGCCCACTATGCAATCTTACAAATCTTACACAGTAAAAGTGATCAAATGGCAATTGATAACATTTACATGCACCAGCAAGAATACATTTATAATCCATCTCGTGTTTTGTGGTTGAGTTCAAATGCCATTTGGTCACATAAAACCCCAAAGGGGTCAGGCAGGTAAAATTTATTTTCAAGTATTTCTTGCACATCAGTTTGAAGATAACGTTCTTAGCAACAACACACGGTAGACAACGTTCCTTAGTACCGGAATGACAAAAAAAGCTCATTTCGAAAAATATGTTACTTGGTCACTTTTACCCGGAACCCCACGATTTGTTGCTGGATAGAGTTTACTGATGACGTAAAGATTCAGTTCAGTCAGCAAGGTTAAGAATTGTCATACAACACGTCATAGGGACGGCATTTACTCGCACCACGATAATTTGAAAACAACTAAGCGAATGCAATGAAAACAAGAAAAAAAAACACTGCAAATTCTTTCACTGGGGTTTATTATTCAATCGGCTTGTGTTCATGATTTTAATTTCTACTAAGCTTTGGAGTGTGACCACAGGATAGGATTGAATTTCAGGATTGATCATACAACTGATCACGTGAAATAGGTGTTCTTGAGAAAATACCTCCTGAAATTCAATAATCGCCCTATCCTGTGAAACACGCAGACTCCAAAGCTTAGTAGAAATTCAAATCATGAACGCAAGCCGATTGAATAATAAACCCCAGTGAAAGAATTTGCAGCGTATTTTATAATAACCTTGAATCCCCAGTAACAATAAAAACATCTATAATTTATCAAGTCTTTGGCACTCGTATTGCTTTAAACTTCCCCAAATCCAAATTTAAACGATGTAGCCAAACTTAGACAAATGTAGAGGAGGCACACAAATATCATCAACTGATCAATCCAAATAGGTGTTTTGGATGAGAACCGATTTACGTCGTCTATGCATATCTCCTGAAATTCAATAATCGCTCTATCACCTGTAAAACACGCACACTCCGAAGCTTAGTAAGATTCAAATCATGAACGCAAGCCAATTGAATAATAAACTCCAGTGAAAGAATACTTATTTACCCCAGTAATAATTTGAATAATAAACCCCAGTAATAATATTGAATAATATTTACCTATATATTATCAGAATGCTTCAACCCGTGTATCGATTAACTACACTATGTATTCACATTTATCACTCCAGTACTTATCCACATTCACTACAACTCAACGCTATCGGCCGGACGTGGGTAATGAGCCACTAGTTTTTCGAACAGGGAACAAAACTTTTACAATTAAAGGGCAAAATTGAAACTCAAAAAAAGATGGATTTTCCCTGAAAATTTCAAATTTTGGCGTACGGCGGACGGACACCATAAAACGTCGGGCCAACATTTCGAAAAATAGTTACTTGGTCACTTTTACCCGGAACCCCACGATTTGTTGCTGGATAGAGCTTACTGATGACGTAAAGATTCAGTTCAGTCAGCAAGGTTAAGAATTCTCATACAACACGGCATTGGGACGGCATTTACTCGCACCACGATAATTTGAAAACAACTAAGCGAATGCAATGAAAACAAGAAAAAAAACCTAACTTCCACAATGGCTGTCGTGAAGAGTAGGTTTGGGGATTGCGGTTATGGTTAATAGTACAGGCAGGTGGTGCCGACAGTAATTAATTAATCAGCCGAAAGGGAGCGAAAGGGGGTGGCAATTGATGCAGGAGGCCGAAATTGACGCAGGAAGAGAGAATCGAGACGAGGGTTCGAGCCCACCCTCGTTTGAATTCTTTCATTTCCGGTGGTAAACATTTTTCGAAAAGGGAAAACACCCAGAGGAAAAGAGTCGGGTGACAATGAGAAATGAACCCCAGCCGACAAACCCTCTGATATTAATGACTCAGTTAATATTTAACTGGCCTATGACTCTGTTCCGATTCCAGCCGCTGTTTCGAGTTTTTCAAGATTTTTTTTTTGTTTCGAAGCGCCCGTTCTGAGAGTGAGAGAGAAAAAAAAAGGGTGAAGTGAGTTTTATGGGTGCAACAGAGGGAATGAAGCTGTTTGGTTGGCTCGGATAAAATTGCATTGGGACTTCCACGGCCCGTTCTCTCGACCCGTTTTGATTCGTTGCCTCGAAAAACCTTTTGTGGTCTCATCTGTCTCATCTGCCCTCAACATATTCTATGCTCAAAGAATGCTTCTAATAACGCCACTAAATTTGAGGTCGGCTAACCAGTCCGCCGTCTTTAATCATGAACCCGGTGAAAATTCACGCTCCGCGTCCCCCACAAAGTCGATTCTCAAGTTTCTTTGATCTTATTTCCGAGGGGGAAAAATAAGTCTGGAAATTGGGTGGGACAACGTCACTAAAAACAAGTGCGAGAGAAAAAAAAAGCTCGGTATTACGCTCGATGCGATATTAACGGGATGTAAAGCGTGAGACAGATTCTCCGGAAGCAGGTATGTGCTCCGGATGGAAAAAAATTAGCATTGACCAATTAGCATCAGACAGTGATGATCGCAATTATGAGATTCTTGACACCAGCTCCTCAGGACGTGTTTCTGAAGCAAAGTCATACATGCAAGACTCCACAAATAAATGAGAATTAATAGACACTTATTAGAATTGATCCAGAGGTGTATTGGAGAAAAGGAAAAAGGGTGTGATTGAAAAGAAATGTGAAATCCTTGAAACTATCCTAGTTTTAGTTCTTATCCGATTGCGATGACATTGTCAGAGAATCTCTCACCAGCTTGAATATGCTCCCCTATGAGTTGTATCCCTCAGTAACCAATACTTCATTCCTTTTTGGTTTATTATTCAATAATAAACCATTGTAATCGCTCTTGAAAAAAATTTTAACCCCCCCCTGAAAATTTCATGGTTTACGTTTCAAAGGGTGTAGAATCCAAATCTGCAATAAAATTTCCGCCAAACGGCTGGAGCAAAAACTCTGAAAGTTTCAGGAAAAATCAATATTGGTCCGACAACGCCCCAATTCTTTAGCCAGCACTCAGGAGATATGCATAGAGCACTTAAATCGGTTCTCAACTAAAATACCTATTTGGATTGATCAGTTGATCACATTTGTATGCCTCCTGAAATTCAATAATCGCTCTATCACCTGTGTAACACGCCCACTCCAAAGCTTAGTAGAAATTCAAATCATGAATCATTGAATAATAAACCCCAGTGAAAGAATTAGCAGCGTTTTATTTAAGGGGCTGCCTTTGAAATCTAATTTTACAGATTTTAATCTTTCATATAGGCTTAAACCGCTCAGCAATAATCTACTCTGATTGTTCTCTTCCTATGTAGGAAAACTATTGATGGATTCCAGAGGCAATGTCTTGATTATATGTTTCAATAAAAATTGTCTATATTTTTCATAACAAGAGTTCCGTAATTTATTCATAATCGACCAAAAACTTACGTTTGCCGACCACATTGGGGACAAGAGGCTGAACTCGAACAAATCTACTGAAACCAGTGATTGGCTCAAGATCTCCTCCCACCTTGAGCCTCAAAAAGCTTATATACTTCGTGCTAATCAGGCCAATATGGCACACCAAAAACCACAAATTAAAAGGGTACAAGTACAGCAGGGTGTTTCGCTTGATCTCAAATGCTGTGTGGTATGTGAGGAATTCTGTTATACACCGCGATCTACACATCCCTGAAGTGAAAGATGTCATTTCCCAAACATTCCATCAAGAATTTAAAGCCGTTAGAGGAACCCCCCCCCCCCCCCCCCGAAATTCGGAAAAGATAAATTAATATTGTATTTTTCGGTTTAACTGAATATTATTTAGGCCTAAAATATGCTTTACTTGGGAAAAGAACCACTTTTTTATCAGTTTTTTTTAGTGCTAGAATAGTTAAACATGTGATTTTAGACACTTGATTTGAAAACATTTTCCCCGGACCCCCCCTTATTCTCGGCCCTCCCCGAAAATATCATATATATACGCCACTGCCCCAAACCCTACTTTCCATAGATTTACCTATCGCCTATTAGCTCGAGATACTGGAAAAAGAATCTAGAGAATACTAGTTGATCTTCTTGCGTCACCTCTTTAAAGAGGAAAAAGGGTTCTTCGAAAACTGTGATAGACCTATAATATTATTTTTGTTGTTCCAATTTAAATACATAGACAACTCCTTATAAAATAATTTATGATTAAAAAAAAAAAAAAGTTGTTACAAAGATTACTACTGGGTAGAAACCTTGCCCATTGTACTGTGTAGGGGAAATATTATTCATTTATTACCACAACTATAGAGTAATTACTAAAACATTCTGTTCATTTAAATAAGAAAAAACGCTGCAAATTCTTTCACTGGGGTTTATTATTCAATTACTCATGATTTGAATTTCTACCAAGCTTTGGAGTGTGCGTGTTTCACAGGTGATAGAGCGATTATTGAATTTCAGGAGATATGCATAGAGCACTTAAATCGGTTCTCAACCAAAATACCTATTTGGATTGATCAGTTGATCATATTTGTGCGCCTCCTGAAATTCAATAATCGCTTTATTACCTGTGAAACAAGCACACTCCAAAGCTTAGTAGAAATTCAAATCATGAATCATGGAATAATAAACCCCAGTGGAAGAATTTGCAGCGTTTTTTTCAGGAGCGATTACAATGGAAAAATATTATATTTGAAAATTTCAAATTTCGTAAGACGGAGCATGCATATCAGAATGCTTCAACCCGTGTATCGGCTATAAACCCTCTTAGGAGTTCACTCCAGTCTCCACATTCAGTACATCACTAGGTTACTGCGATTAAAAAAAAAAAAAAAAAAAAACTCTTGTGTTTGTTTTGATTGCAGTAATCTAGTGATGCAGTGAATTTGAATGCAAATGTTGGCACCATAAATCGGGCCATACATCGGGAATGGATTGAGCTACGGACCTGGGGAGGGGCTCATTCGATTCCTTGTGGAGTGTTCTTCAAAAAGAGTACAAATTTAGGCCGCCCTGACTTTTTTTGAGGTTTGTAGGGATCTTACAAAACTTTGACAACCCTTAAAGGACACTTTAAATTAAGTGAGAGTGTTGGCTAAAGAATTGCAGCGTTGTCGGGCCAATATTGATTTTTCCTGAAAATTTCAGATTTTTTGCTCCAGCAGTTTGGGAGAAATAGTGCCTACGGCGGACGGACGGAAAAATTTGTATTGCAGATTTGGATTCTACACCCTTTGAAACGTTAACCATGAAATTTTCAACTTGAAAATCAATTTGAAACAGATTTTAACGTATGGGTTAAGGAGTAAGGATTCCAGCATTATGTTTTGACAGTTGCTTGAAGTTAGATGATCTTGTTCACGTCACACGGTATTATTAAGAGAGCTGAGATCATAGCAATTCGGAGTGGGCTACACGACTGGTGAGTATAAATAGCTACTGCTCTTCCAACTTTCAATCGTGGCAATCGACGAAAGCAATAAATTGCCGGGAAAGGAAGTTCCGAAGAGGGGAAATCCTGTTGACACTCGTTCCGTCCTTTGGGCAAATGTTTACACTTTGAGGATGTTGGAAAGATGGTGACGTTATTGATCCAACTCATGAGGTCTCCTCAAATCATAACTCCAATGAGCGTGATGGCGTTGGTACGGAAAATATGAGGGAGCAAGGGGAGGCAGGGAGAAGGGACTGCCATTTTGTGGGTACGATTCATCAAAAGAAACAATTGAATTGAATCATCATTTATAGTCGTGGATGGAGCAACCTAAATAAATAATTGATCAAGATTCTTAATTAGCAAATTTAGTAAGATTATTCTTGTTCACCATCTGAGAGTAAACATCATTAATAAACTAATTCTAAATTTTGGTTTCATATAAGAGACATATAATCATGTTTAAATAGTCTGCCAGGTATATAAAGCAGTACTAATTGTTCACAAGGTATCTGGTTGTCGATGATTTCATTAGGTATATTTTAACTCAGTTACGGGCGAATGCCCTCAACATCAAGCCATGAACTTACATATTGGTAAGGTTTACTAATATTCTGAATTTTCCAAACATCAGACTAAGACACTCGTTTCTTTCCCCTGATCTCTCCATATCGTGTGAGAATTCTGCAAATAATAATCTCTATACGGCTTGTATAATCGGAATTCAAGCAAGAATTTAATCCTGGAAAACTTATTACATACTGTACAAAGCTCTTCGTTGTCAAGCACGTATTTGCAATGAAAAAAATTGATTCAAAATTGCTAATTTAACTGAGAATATCTGTTTTATGGATGTTTCCTGTCAGGATCCATATATTTGCCTAGAAAAATCAACTATTTTTCTAAACATAGGGTTGTAGCTGCTGTCCATAGTTCTTCTTATGTCTTGACTCCAGCAATGATTTTTATATTCTCTATTATGTCCAGTCGCGCTTTCTTGAGTTCTTGGTGTGTTATTGCTGCCATTCAGAAACTCCAATCTCAGCTAGATGATGTCCAACTTGGTGACCCAATTAAATTCAGAGGAATTCCTATGATTTCCATGAAAACGGGTTTTAATTCCTGGAAACACAGCTTGGGCCATCTATAGTCTTCCATCATCAATATTCGAAGTAGGAAGCCCAAGGTTCTTTCCAATACTGTTTAATGGGAGATATTCAACCTAAAATTTCAACTCCCCTCGACAGACAGAGGACACTTGAAGGAACATCTGAACAACCTCTATTTCATCCAAATACCACACACCCCATTACCTCAAAGATGCATACATAAGGACGGAGCTCACGAGGGCATCAAAAGTGTAAATTCGTCTCCCAAGTGCCAACTCTGATTCTACAGAGAATGTCCCTTTCGTGCTGCCTACTGCCGCCTTCGCCTTTGCAATGAGATTGTTCTTGTTGAGGTTAAACTTGCCAGTGCGAGGTAATCCCCAAGTACTGGAAGGACGGGACTGGTTTGATTTCTTCTTCTCCACATAAATTTTCCTTCTTCTTCGATGACGACCTCCGATCAAACATCAAGATGTTCGATTTTTTTGAATTAATAGATAGCTTGTTCAACGCACAGTTTCATTTTTGCAGGGCGTCAATCTTCCTCTGCGCATCTGGAAGCGAGTCTGCCAAAATTGCCACGTCGTCAGCAAACATGATCAGCTCCCGAAGCAAAAGGGATGCCATGACATCCACTTTCCCTCAAATATTCTTCCAGATCAGCTAGAAGAGAACAAATAGCTTCGGGCTCAATGAATCTCCCTGTAACACTTGTGGGTACGATTCATCAAAAGAAACAATTGAATTGAATCATCATTTATAGTCGTGGATGGAGCAACCTAGAAGGGCCGTAGAGATGATATCAAGATCTTATTGAGTAGAAAAGCAGTAAGTCATTCTTAATTTCCATCTGAGAGTAAAGAAATCAACTTTAATTCACCCTTTTTCTATCTACAATCTTCATCACTGAATCATGTTGTACCTATCCAGGGTATAAATACTAAGTCTTCACAAGTATGTAGGACTTATAATGGATATTTTAACCAGAATATACAGGCAATGTATAACGTTGAGCCACGAACTCACGAAACTAACCTTTTAATATTGTGAGTAAAAACATCAATAAACACGACTTTTGGTTTATTATTCAATAATGAACCATTGTAATCGCTCTGGAAAAAAAATTTCTGACCCCCCTGAAAATTCCATGGTTTACGTTTCAAAGGGTGTAGAATCCGAATCTTCAATAAAAAATTTTCCGGCCGTACGCCGTACGCACGATTTCTCCCAAACGGCTGGAGCAAAAGATCTGAAATTTTCAGGAAAAATCCATCTTGGTCCGACGACGCCCCAATTCTTGAGCCAGCTCTCTCACTCAATTTAAAGTGCCCTTCAAGGGCTGTCAAAGTTTTGTAAAATCCCTAAAAACCTCAAAACAAGTCGAAGCGGCCTAAATATTTACCTATTTGAAGAACATACCATGAGGAATCGAATGAGACCCTCCCCACGTCCGTAGGTCAAACCATTCCCGATGTATGGCCCGATTTATGGTGCCAACATTTGCGTTTTTTGGTTTATTATTGTTTGTTTGTAACCTAGAGATGCCGATAGCGTCGAGTTGTAGTGAATGTGGATACTGGAGTGATAGCCGATGTGGATACTTGTAGTTTATAGCCGATACACGGGTTGAAGATTCTGATATTCATGAAACGCTGATAATATATAGGTAAATATTATTCAATATTATTACTGGGGTAAATAAGTATTCTTTCACTGGGGTTTATTTGGCTTACGTTCGTGATTTGAATTTCAGGAGATATGCACGAAGCACGTAGATCTGTTCTCAACCAAAATACCTATTTGGATTGTTCAGTTGATCATATTTGTGTGCCTCCTGAAATTCAATAATCGCTCTATCCTGTGAAACACGCACACCCCAAAGCTTAGTAAAAATTCAAATCATGAACGCAAGCCAATTGAATAATAAACCCCAGTGGAAGAATTTGCAGCGTTTTTGCATTTATATTCCTACATCCAGTTTCAAATCTTCACCATAGTTGTATTTCTTTTATATTTCCAGTGACACTAAACTTTCTTTTCATAATACTATTTTCCTGTAATTGGGTTCGCCCGTTCTTATAAATAAATAAATATATAGATTAGGTACCTACTAGATATAATATGTAGTAGATTCAAATCGTTATTTATGGACAAAAAAAATCATATATAAATAACGATTTTAGAAGGGGTGATCCATAACTTAGTAGACGCCCTGTATATATTTTCTGGGGTAGAGGAGAAAGATTATCAATTTAATAAAACGAACCCACGGCGTAAATAATACAGAAGTCACAGAAAAAGCAATAAGGTTCGAATACGCTTCAGAGGTAAATAAAAGGAGAACTCCCTCGAATCACACTTGAAGAGATTATCGTGACCGTTAAAAGTTATTACGGTTTCGAGATTTGTGATTCTCGGGCGGTTCCGGGAGTCATGAATGAATAGTGCAGTCAGGCGGAGTCCTAGGAAAGGGCCTTTCTGACGCGGATGGAATACTGATCGGCGTAATCAGTTCCACCCCCACGGTCTGAGGCCCGCGGAAGGGAAGCCCGGCTCTGACAGACCGTGAAACGGTGAAATAATAAAAGGGGGTTGGAGCGCGGGGGTGGGTTTTGCGGCGGTAACGCAGGAGGGCCGCTCCGGCGGGGAAGGGGGTGGCTGCAGTTGGGTTAACTAATGAACGCGATATCGGGACACCTGGGATCGATCGGGGAGTTGAGTCACGTGCTCTCAGGTGTCTTACGTCAATTTCCGATAATTGGCTGTTATTTTGCTTAGGCGTTGATAGGTGGTTGAGGGTAGAGGTTAACGTTCGTCCCAACTCGGAATTGCAGGGTAGGTAAGAGATCAAATTTTGGTTTATAATTCAATAATAAACCAATGTAATCGCTCTTGAAAAAAAAAAAAAAAATACTAACCCCCCTGAAAATTTCATGGTTTACGTTTCAAAGGGTGTAGAATCCAAATCTGCTATACAATTTTTTCCGTCCGTCCGCCGTACGCCATACGCACGTTTTCTCCCAAACGGCTGGAGCAAAAAATCTGAAATTTTCAGGAAAAATCCATATTGGTCCGACAACGACCCAATTCTTTAGCCAGCTCTCTCACCTAATTGAAGTGCCACTTAAGGGTTGTCAAAGTTTTTAAATCGAAGTTGTCAATCTTTCATCAACTTCCTGTTAGCTGGTCCCACGTTTTTGCTGGCTAGAACTCGAACGTTCATTAGAATAAAAAACCTAAACCGCCGTGCCCACCTAAGTAAAAGCTCAAGAAAACGCTAATCAGGTTCTACAAGTCGGGAAGGTAAAAAAAAAACGAAAAAAATTTTCAATTTGGAGTTGAGTTCCATTGAATCATTTTATAAGTCATCTGTCCAGTCCTCTGTAATTGAAAATCAAAATTAAGTCTTGTGTTATTTAATTATTGAGATTGGAATATTCCCACGAATTTCAATTCACCTTTTCAACCCACATACCTTTCGTTTTGCACATATTTCCTATCTCTCGATCATCCAAGGACTCAGAAACGTAAGAAACGTAGAAAGAAGGCGGTCTCGCTGGAGGGTATCATTGACGTCACTGTCATCGGGTTTTCCCCAAGCGCTGAGCTCATGACCCCTACTGTGTATTCTAGTATCCGTGGCTCAAACCATTCCCGATGTATGGCATGATCTTATGCTGCTAATTCTTTCACTGGGGTTTATTATTTAATTGTATAAAACAACTTAGTAAAACAAACCCGTAGCGCAAGGATTTCGTGCGGGACTCACAAACACAGGTTCTCGGGTTCGTCTCCCGCGTTCTGCAGGAACAATTTTGCCTCATATGAATATGGTATACACACTTGGACACAAGAGAAACGTTTTCCCCGCAGACACACTTAGGCCCAAGACAATACAAAACGCTGTATGTACGTGTCACAAGTGTCATAAAATCATGAAAAACGCTGCAAATTCTTTCACTCAGGTTTATTATTCAATTTCATTCATTTGGCTTGCATTCATAATTTGAATTTCTACTAAGCTTTCGAGTGTGGGTGTTTCACAGGTGACAGAGTGATTATTGAATTTCAGGAGAGCACGTAAATCGGTTCTCAACCAAAATACCTATTTACGATACGATATATTTATTTGCAAAAAGTACATATTGCAAGGAGTTGCGCTCCTATAAATTAGGTAAGTATGGCAGTACAAAGCGCACATACAAAAATACTTCAGAAAAAATAAATTCAATTTTCGGAATTATGAAAAACATAAAATATTATTCTAAATTCATTTGCATTACATTTCACGTAATTCTATTAATTCATTATTTGTTCAGCTAATTAGGATCTGTTACAAACGATTCACATTCAATCACTCTCCTTCGATTAATTGAGGATGACGTAGCGATGATTGGAGACTTCCTCGTTCCTGTGCTCTATTCGTTCAAAGAAAATGCTCTGAGTCTCAAGGAATGTACCACATATTCGTAGATACATTGGTAGGAATTTGGGGAACTGAGGGTCAGAAGCTGTTCCAAGGCCTGGAAGGCCGTAAGCAGTGGCAATGCGTCAGTATCAGAATAGTAGGGAATGAGAGGAGCCAAGTAGTAGTTACGGAAAGGCCTGTAAAGAGGGCACAGAAACAAGAAACAACAATACCTATTTGGATTGGATCATATTTGTGTGCCTCCTGAAATTCAATAAACGCTCAATCACTTGTGAAACACGCACACACCAAAGCATAGTAGAAATTCAAAATATGAATGCAAGCCAAATGAATAAAATTTAATAATAAACCCCAGTGAAAGAATTTGCAGCGTTTTTTCAAAAATTTGTAGAATACGGGTGGGTTTCTTGAGACTTAATAGTCGGTTATTTCACCTATCAAACAAAAAATTTCGACTGTTGCGATAACGGAGAGTCTTCCATCTTTCCCAGCAGCCAATCATTTCAACCCCAACTCAAGTTTTAAGTTTTTTTTTTTCAATCACAATTGAGATTTTGGTTCAACATCAACAACTATTTCAGCTCATTCGGTTTTAATTATGAAAGGAGGTGAATGTAGGGGTTAATGGTGATACATTGTTATTTCTCCACTATTTTCATCTGATTTATTGATTTAAACACTTTTTTGTTCGACTCTAATGGTAGTCTAGTTTTGTGACGAAGCGCGGACGTTTTTATTTTTCTGTTGGGAGAGGGTAGTTTACTTCCAATCCACTCAAGCAATGCTCACGCAGCTCATGCGGCCGATTTCCTCGATTTTTGTTCGATTTAGAATTCCGGTCTTCTTTTGAAACATATTCCAGATCGTTTAAATTTAATTATGCAAACGGGTGAATGGAGGGGGTAATAGTAATAAATCGTTGTCTCCTCTGAGTCCCTGTTTTTTCGTTTTTGTTTAACAAACCTCTGTTGTAAAATAAACTCCGAAAATTTCGAATTTGTCCCCTTGAATTTAATGGGGGAATTCAAAGATCTCTCCGAAGTAGAGATTGCCGAGTGACATACCTAGAAATTCACAAAAGTCATTATGAATAGGTACGAACAATCTTTTTGATAAAAGGATAATACTTAGTATTCTCAGATAGGAAAACATACAGAGCACGAAAGATCTTTGAGTGACCCCAAGCTCATGGAAGATAATTTTTCATGCGAATGCAATTCTGCCTATTTTCATTTAATTATTTACGTTTTTTTTTTTTTTCGAAACAGTTGGTGCTATATGAAAAATGACTATTTTGTGGATAAGATACATGTTTTTTCAGCCCTATTTTTCATCTATTGAATGTTTAGTTTTTTATTTCACGGTGGTCAAATTTTTATTGAACTTGGGACGCTTTTCCCAACGGTGTCAATATACGTTAATTTTCTGTGTATCTAAGAGGAGTCATTTCCATTTTGTCATCTGAAGGCACAACACAATTCCTAAGCGTGAGCTCATTAGAAAACAACGAATTTCAAAAAATAAATATCAAGAAAGGATTTTTTGTTACATAGTAGTTTGAAATCAATCTCTAGAGCATTCATAAACAAAAGTGTGAACATCTTGTACAATCATAAACTTTACAATAAACCAAATTTAAAACTAAAATTAACCAATTACAGGAGTAAATATATTGATAAGGAAGACATGCTGTGAATTATCGTCCTTTCATACAGTATTTAGCTTTACCTGAATAATTCGTGATAAATTGGCCTATTTAACCCATCTTTCAATTAAAATAAATAAAATGCGCCATTTTAATTACGGAAATAGGGAGATTTCTAATAGTGGGGAGATATGCAGGAAAGAGGTTACGACTGGATTCAATATTAAAAACCCAGGAACACTGGTCCCTCTCCTCATCAGAAGGAGTATGTATTTAGGACCTTGAAACAAAGAGATAGTGCATGCTGCATGATGCTTTACATTCTGCTTTACAATGCTTTACGTAGGATATAACTCAAAATCACAGCGTTTCGGGTCAATGCGGAGACTGACTAGAAAATTGGTGCGAAAGGGTCTTGAAGAAAACATGGGAAAACCCGTCCTGTTTTTACGCGAAAGACTCACTAAACCTGTCGGTAAATTGAACGAAAGGCGAACGAAGGCGGTCATTATGTGGACCCCAAAGAGGCCCATTACGTTTGTGTGGCGGAGCCTCCACATCCTTCCATTGATGGTCTGGGAAAAACGAGGGCTCCGGATCTATAGGATCAACCCACCGACTGAAAAGAGACCTCTGTCCACTTCACCCCAGTCAACACTGGGTTTGTGCCATAACAAAGTTGATCTTAGTATCATTAAATCACGCGGAAAGGGGAGGAGTTCTTTGCTTTATCCCTTTTTCGTAATCCTCTCCATTCATCCGAGCACGAGCGGGTTAACAATAGAGACTGTTACACTACAAATACCGAAACATAGAGAAAACTTGTGTTGAAAGGGTTAGCTGGAACATTCAGTGTGATTGAACTGGTTTTAGTGGACAAAACAAATCAAACTGAACTTTTTGATTACCTAAAAGGCAAACGCAGTTGTAACACACTGAAAACCTCCATCTTTGCCATGATTGAAAAAGGCATTATCTAACTCTGCACCTCGCGCCTATATTTCTTGTAATTGAATTGAAGATAAAAATACTTTGGCAAACAACAGCCACACGGTCTAATTCAAGCCTTCCGTCGAAAGGGCTGTGCAACCCGTCTCTACAGTCCGACCGCCTACGGATAATCGCACATTAATCCGAGTGGTCTCATTCGATTCATTGAACTAATTTCTATCTGAATTCAACAAAAAACTACCCTCGAAACGTCGAAAAATTTTGAGATTTAACTTTTTTGATAGATTAATCCTTAAATAGAATTTCCTAGGGTTGCTTGATCAAATTGCCGAGGTTACTGGCACATTTCGGATCGATGTTGCATTTTTGAGCTGAATTACGTAAACTCTGGTGAGGTAGTTTCGGAAAAAAGCTATAAAACACTGATTTTTAATTTTTTTATTTTTTTATTCGGTTTTTGAAATTTATGTATCGTGAAACATAAATCAATAATTTTCCAAGGGTTATTATTGTTGAAAAGTAATAAACCAACAGGAATGAAAGTGCGCAACCATAATTTAAAAAATTGGTTCAGTTGGGCATGGCAAATAGATTCCTCGTATAGGTAACTTGAATATATAACTTATTTTCTCTAGTAATTTCAGATCGTTTATAATTTTGAAATGTAAAAATATAAGCTTCTCCAGTGATTCACGGGGCAAAAATACCACGGGACATGTTCTCGGTATCAAGTCTTTCAAAAGTTGAGTACAGGTGCTTTCAGGTGCTTGTCGCTAGGATCGAATAGTGATATGATTGAGTTCAATTTTGATATGGGACGATTAAATTGGGTTCTTCCCTGGAAATTTGAGCGAGATTAAATCACCAAATCTTGAGATAATGGTGCTTAGAATGTCATCGAATTCTGATCAAAACGGTAGTCTGATGGAAATTAGTAGAACACTAGCCCGTTAATTTGAACGATATAGGAACATCAGAATCTGAAAATTATGCTCCTTAATTATGGGTTTATGATGTATGGGTTTATGAGTAACGAGACCCATTGGGGGTCATCGACACTAAATTGCCGCATGCGCAATGCCACGGAAAGTCAGTGTTTTTGTTTGGTTTCAGGAAAAATGTAATGAATCAATTCTTCTAGTAATGTATAGATAATTTGGGCCCATAGATCGGGATCTGTAATGAAACTAGAGTGGCACAAAACTTGTGGACTCCGTGGGTACATTTTATGGAAATTGAGCTTCAGTTATGTATACTAACCGTCAAGTGCAGCCAAATCCTTACATTCCCTGAAAATTTATCAGATCGGATGAAAACTGAAGGAATATATATACTTGTTATATATGAATATACTTGTTATAAACTCCGCGTTCACACGGACAGACATGAAACGAAAATTGTTCAGAATGCGAGTAGAAATGTTGATTTTGACAAAAACTAAAATAATGTAAAAATTATGCATTTCCCGAAAGTAAAAACACAGCTTCCGCTACATATAGGCAAACTCGGAACAAAACAAGGTAAAAAACGCTGCAAATTCTTTCACTGGGGTTTATTATTCAATCGGCTTGCGTTCATGATTTGAATTTCTACTAAGCGTTGGAGTGTGCGTGTTTCCCAGGTGATAGAGCGATTATTGAATTTCAGGAGACATATACCATTAACTGTTCTCAACCAAAATACCTATTTGGATTGAGAAATCAGTTTCATTTTTGTGTATCTCCTGAAATTCAATAATCGCTCTATCACTGTGAAACACACACACTCCAAAGCTTAGTAGAAATTCAAATCATGAACGCAAGCCAATTGAATAATAAACCCCAGTGAAAGAATTTGCAGCGTTTTTTTATGGTTATCAGAATGCTTCAACCCGTGTATCGGCTACAAAGCCTTTTAGGAGTTCACTCCAGTATCCACATTACTACATCACTACGTCACTAGGTTACTGCTATCAAAACAAAAACAATAATAAACCAAAACAACGCAAATGTTGGCACCATACATCGGGAATGGTTTGACCTACGGACGTGGGGAGGGTCTCATTCGATTCCTCACGGTATGTTCTTCAAATAGAGTAGGTTTATAGCTTGACTTGTTTTGAGGTTTTTAGGATTTTACAAAACTTTGACAACCCTTAAAGGGCACTTTAAATTTAGTGAGAGATCTGGCTCAAGAATTGGGGCGTCGGCGGACCAACATGGATTTTTCCTGAAAATTTCAGCTTTTTTGCTTCAGCCGTTTGGGAGTAATCGTGCGTACGGCGGACGGACGGAAAAGTTTTTTATTGCAGATTTGGATTCTACACCCTTTGAAACGTAAACCATGAAATTTTCAGGGGGGGTTAGGTTTTTTTTTTCAAGAGCGATTACAATGGTTTATTATTGAATAATAAACCTAAATGTCACGGTGAATTTGTGGATGATCCATGCGTGTGTTTAGAATAATTACTTTGCATACTACATAAATATTATGAATTCATGTAATAAAATGTATAACTGTGACTATGATACATTTTCTAGTTTGGTAGTGCAATCAATTTACTGCATATCTAGAAGCTAGAGCCGACTCCAAGTTCGTCCGGCCTTCCATTGACTTCAAAATAAGAATTTCTTAACACCTCGTGATACGGCTGTTCTCGGGCTTGAGAGAAAGTGAATAAATTCACCTAGACAAAGATGAGTTGTAGGTTTTGAAAATAGCTATTACGACAGGCGCTCCTGAAAATCTTCGAAAGGGTATTATTATAATATTAATTCCTCTGCGCTTGGTGTTTTTAATGAAACAACTTGTTGACTAGAAGTGGCTGTTGAAAAAATCTACGACGACCCGTATTAGGCGTGAAGTTTCTGGAATAGCCTGAGAAACGGGATTTACATAAATTTATTCATCGCTTGTCTACCGTTCAAGAATTAGTGAAAACCGCATAATCAAGAATGGGTTTTTAGATGGTTCATCTACTACCAATCTTTAAAACTACCTTATTCGGAATCTAACCTTTGACGGATTGTTAGTGAATATTCATTTTTATTAATTTCAAGTCTGCCTCATTTCTCGGCATCAAAATGTTACTTGATGACAGGTAACACAACAAAATGATTGCACAACCGATCATTATTTTTTGGGTAGAGGAGAGATTCAAAGTTTATTTAATTTAATGAAAAAAAAACCCCTCCTTTATGGACGAACATCTATTAGGACACTTTTTTCTTGTTTCAATCTGACTTGATGGTTAGAATTAAAACCTTGATTTATCACCAAGTTATGAGTGAGTAATTAAGTTTATCAGCAGTTTTTAGGTTTTTTAAGGAATAGCTTTCATTTCAAATGTATGAGATCAAAAGACTCCGAAAATAGCTGAAAACTGCAGAAATGTTTCGTTTCCAGAGTAGAATAATACCGTTTTCTATACAGAAAAACGCTGCAAATTCTTTCACTGGGGTTTATTATTCAATTGGCTTGCGTTCATGATTTGAATTCCAACTAAGCTTTGGAGTGTGCGTGTTTCACAGGTGATAGAGGGATTATTGAATTTCAGGAGATATGCATAGAGCACGTAAATCTGTTCTCAACCAAAATACCTTTTTGGATTGATCAGTTGATCATATTTGTGTGCCTCCTGAAATTCAATAATCGCTCTATCGCTTGTGAAACACGCACACTCCAAAGCTTAGTAGAAATTCAAATCATGAACGCAAGCCAATCGAATAATAAACCCCTGTGAAAGAATTTGCAGCGTTTCATGCATATCAGAATGGTTCAACCCGTGTATCCGCTATAAAGCCTTTTAGGAGTTCACTCCAGTATCCACATTACTACATCACTACGTCACTAGGTTACTGATATCAAAACAAAAACAATAAACCAAAATAACGCGAATGTTGACACTATAAATCGGGCCATGGATCGGGAATGGTTTGACCTACGGACCTGGGGAAGGGCTCATTCGATTCCTCGTGGAGTGTTCTTCAAAAAGAGTACAAATTTAGGCCGCTTCGACTTTTTTTTTAGGTTTTTAGGGATTTTAGAAAACTTTGACAACCCTTAAAGGGCACTTTAAATTAAGTGAGAGAGCTGGCTCAAGTATTGGGGCGTTGTCAGACCAACATGGATTTTTCCTCAAAATATCAGATCTTTTGCTCCAGCCGTTTGGGAGAAATCTTGCGTACGGCGTACGATGTACGGACGGACGGAAAATTTTTATTGCAGATTCGGATTTTACACACTATGAAACGTAAACCATGAAATTTTCAGTGGGGGGGGTTAGAATTTTTTTTTTTTCCAGAGCGATTACAATGGTTTATTATTGAATAATAAACCAAAACGGTTCAATATTACCAGTTTAGAGGGCCGGTTGTTTAAGTCAGTGATCTAGGTTAGTATGGCGAGTTCGTGAATGGTTGTGTCTTGAATGCCATGTGACATTCACACGTTTACGCGCAATCGTAAAACCGCTCTTGGCGATATTCTCGATATTCATTTAGGAGCATATTCAATACACCTAACCTTGCTAAATCTGGAATGTCTGAGCCCAGGGCAACCAGACCTCCGTCATTAAACATTCCCTCGGTTTTAGTTGAAGTTCCCTTCAAGCCCTATCAAGCGGAGCATTCGATAATTAATCTGGGGAAGGAAGGCTCGATGCGAGCGGTTGTTGAGAGGCGGAGGGGTTCGGCGTGAGGGGGCGAGGCAAATTGCGAACACGACCCAGGGAGCAATGAGGTTTCGGAAGAAACGTCAGATGGCAGGTGCAATCAATGGCAATTAACAGATGGCGAGTTCCCAACGCGCGATTTCACGTACTCAGCTGAGCCGGTCTCCGGGACGGGGGTTTCCAGTTGTCACGGACTTTGCAGGGGGTGAGACGACCAAGTTGGCCGTCCGTACCATCGATCTTTTCAATTCCTTCGATTCAAGCACGTGCCGCATCAAACGAAGATAATTTTTGACTCTTCAATCTGACTATACCACAGAAAAATCAGCCAACCCATGTGTCAATAGATTGAAAAACGCTGCAAATTCTTTCACTGGGGTTTATTATTCAATTGGCTTGCGTTCATGATTTGAATTTCTACTGAGCTTTGGAGTGTGCGTGTTTCACAGGTGATAGAGCGATTATTGAATTTCAGGAGATATGCATAGAGCACGTACATCTGTTCTCAACCAAAATACCTTTTTGGATTGATCAGTTGATCATATTTGTGTGCCTCCTGAAATTCAATAATCGCTCTATCGCTTGTAAAACACGCACACTCCAAAGCTTAGTAGAAATTCAAA
Source organism: Creontiades dilutus (assembly GCA_031894815.1). NCBI lineage: Eukaryota > Metazoa > Arthropoda > Insecta > Hemiptera > Miridae > Creontiades > Creontiades dilutus. Next base: position 78,327 of record JAVIWC010009093.1, on the reverse strand, counting down.
TGATGAACGCAATCCAATTGAATAATAAACCCCAGTGGAAGAATTTGCAGCGTTTCATGAATATCAGAATGCTTCAACCCGTGTATCGGTTACAAAGCCTTTTAGGAGTTCACTCCAGTATCCACATTACAACATCACTACTTCACTAGGTTACTGATAGCAACACAAAAACAATAATAAATGAAAATAACGCAAATGTTGGCACCATAAATCGGGCCATACGTCGGGAATGGTTTGACCTACGGACGTGGGGAGGGTCTCATTCGATTTCTCGTGGAGTGTTCTTCAAAAAGAGTACACATTTAGGCCGCTTCGACTTTTTTTTTTTTTTTTTTTTTTTAGGGATTTTACAAAACTTCGACAACCCTTAAAGGGCACTTTAAATTAAGGGGAGAGCTGGCTCGAGAATCGGGGCGTTTTCGGACCAACATGGATTTTTCCTGAAAATTTCAAATCGTTTGCTCCAGCCGTTTGGGAGAAATCTTGCGGACGCCGTACGACGCGGACGGAAAAATTTTATTGACGATTCGGGAAACGTAAACCATGAAATTTTCAGGGGGGTTAGAATTTTTTTTTTTTTTTACAATTAAGCGATTACAATGGTTTATTATTGAATAATAAACCAAAATGAGTGAATGAATGAAAAACATGAGTATTTGAAAAATAATTTACAAAACAAATATATAATGCACATGGTATGGCTATGGGCTGAGCCCGTCTGCTAAAGATCTGCCACAAATCCACGAACTGACTTTTTTCCTTAATAATAGTGAGTTTATTGGGAAAGATAAATGAATAGTATAGTTATAACTTGTAATTCTTCATTAATCCCAGTTAAACTCAGATACTAGTTCGGATCTGTACGACCATGCCGCCTCACAGTATCTTGCTAAAGCCAGCCAATTTGCACCATTCAACTCATTAATGAACAACTCACCTGAAAGCTCAGTTGATCCAAAGTTGGTCACACGAAACTCTTAAAGAACCGGGCATCGCGTCACAAAATGCAGAATATTTTCAGGTTCACCCATATTACAAAGTGAGCACATCTCTCTGGCGGAGCCATCATCTGTCCGTGAGGTTGACAGTTAAGCATGAGCAGATCACCCCGAACTTAACAGACCCATCTCAGGACAAACATGGAGGCCTTTTGGGTATCAATGGTTAAATCAACATAACGACTGTCCACATTTAAGCGTCGGTAAATTCGTTCCTGCGATGCTAGAGCTCATGCCAAGGTTGCTTCTCTCCATGCTATTTCCATCCTTTCACATAGGACTCCAAGCCGACCATGATTCCATGTCATCAAATGGTGTCAAGAGTGCACCCAGTATGGTCGCAGAGTCTCTGAAGGCCTTTGTACCAGTAAAGCATTTGCCTAACCCCATCCAGAGGAATGAGAGTATAGAGAAGAGACTTTGTGGGGAAACGTAAAGTGAACGAGCAGAACCCGAGCAGAAAATTGAGCAAAAATCTTCCTTCTGAAAAATAATACAATAAAAATAATGTCCGTTCTATCGATATTTTAAATTTCATTGGGCTTCAGCATCAAGCGTAGATAATGTTTGACTTTTCGATCCTTGTAGACCGCAGAAAAATTAGCCTCCCCCTCTTCCTTCACTTGCCAATGGATCATTGATCTGCCCAACTCCCCCTGAAATAGTATATAAATAAAAATCTCCCTGTGAAGCAATAATACAGTACAACGAATGAGAGTGAAAGACAGACTCAGAGGAAGGTACAGAAAGGGCTTGATGGATGCATCATCTAGGTATAGCAGAATTCAACCAGAACTATGAAGGTTCCTCGTGGTGCAGGCGGAACTTTAGTTCTTTTAGTGCAAAAAAAAAAAAAAAAAAAAAAAAAAAACTGATACCTTCGGCTACGTCCACAAAACAACTGGGCTCTCATTGATTGATCGATCACAACCTTGTAACCCATACCAAGAGGAGGGGGCGGCGTTCTCAGGAACCTATCGGAATGACTCTGGCAGTCAAACTGCTCAGAGGAGCTCTTTTTTCAGATAAATTTGACCACCGATGCACTGGCGGCCGGAAAGGTTGCTTTACAGGGTATTGTGAAATGGCTGCACGAATACAAATCATCGATGTCAATTAATCCTAACCTTAAACCTTTGAGAATTGTTTGGATGACCATTCAATATATGGGCGGATTCAGACGAATTCAGTGTAAAGAGATATACGATAACTGTCAGTGAATGAAAAATTAATCTTGGGTGTGGGTAGTGGGGTGACCACATTCATTTTGAAACTCTTATTAGGAGCATACGTATTTATTTCCTTCATCTTAGAAACGTTTCGTCCTGCAGCGAGGACTTCTTCAGTCTTATTATGTCAAAAGTACATTCAGAATTTAGGCTGTGACGTAGTGGTGCCACCACACATCTCTTGTTTGTTTGTTATTACTGAAACTTGTAGCTTGGGTAAGCGAAGTTGTAAAATTGCTCCCTCATCCTTTCCCATACATACAATGTGGTCATGATTAAGAACTTTGTTGGTCACAACTGCGTTAATTTTTTTTTTTTTTTTTTTAAATGTTTATTATGAATAACAAAGAGGAGAGAGGAGAGCTGTAAGCGAAAATTAAAACTCGTTGAATGAGTATCTAATTTATATCAATTAGACATCCCAATTTCATAACAAAATTTAAAAAAACCTGAATTGTCTTTGGGTAAAAACAAAACAAGTCTTGTACAGTTTATCTGTCTAAACTTTTATAGGCTTGACTAATAATTTGGTTGTCTATTAAGGCAGTGAAGGCTTTATGGTGAGTAGGAAAGACTAAGGGGCTAGAATGGAATTGCAGAAAGAAGAGAGAAGATTGTTGAGTAGCGCTATAAATTCTATATTATACCTAATGGAGACCTCACGATTCATTTATAAAAAGTTATTTAGCACACGATTGTGTGGTACGAATTCTGTACACGTTACACTTTTACTGTGTTATTCTATTTTGCAAATGGGTATTTAATTATACAACGCTAATAAAAGTGCGGGTAAAGATTAATCTACGGTAACCCAGTATTATTATTCATTGAGGACACGATTCAATTACTTTCAGTTCCAATTAGAGCTAACTAGATATTCGTTTCATGATCCATTATGGGAATAGCTCATTGCGTTGGGTTTTAACGTAACGATTGTCTGAAATGGCTCGGAATGGCGTCGCGACCCGTTGATCACGGAGGGAATTGACCGATCCGTCATTTAAATACATTTGTCTTGCTCCCCCCCAATGCCCCGTGCCACGGGGGCCAAAACCAATAAACAGGGTTGAAGTACATTCCATAACCTTTTGTATTGGCTTTGGCATCAATTAAAGGACAATAACTCGCCCGGGGGATATGTACAGTTCGGCACAATGGTTTGATGGGGGTCGACGGTAAGAGGTATAGAGATGAGTGGATGGCGTAGGGACGGGGAATTCCAGCTATTACGAATCGCTCCCCCTCGGCCATTGGAGGTCTGGTGATATAGTGGCTTGTTTTTCCCGCCTCTTCCCCTGAGGGTTTTTCAGCGGTGTAACTGCGTACAGCGTGAACTATATCGCTACTTTAGGTCCAAGCTGTACACGACCCTCCGCAAAAAAAATATAAATAAAAAAATAAAAAACGTGACATTGTAAATAAATATCGTAAGCGCACGGCGCAAAAACGTGGGGATGAAAATGATCGATAAATTCTACACCATCTGTTTGATATGGTCGTACTGGTAATTGAATGAGCAAGTTGGGGTTGTTTGCTCAGCTTTTGTTCTGACTCGTTTTCAGAAAAGAGACTGTAAGATACTGCAAACCTTTACACTTTAATTAGAAGACAACTTAATGTGCTCTTTCAAGACGCTGTTTTCATAGCAAGTTTTCTCAACAATAGCATTAAATTGTCTCATGAGAGATGGTCTTTGCCATGATGGACATTAAACTCCTATTTGATTCGGAAGAAGCGTTTGCATTGCTTATATCATATGGTCGTACATTCGTCGGTGATACTATTGAAAAACGCTGCAAATTCTTTCACTGGGGTTTATTATTTAATTGGCTTGCGTTCATGATTTGAATTTCTACTAAGCTTTGGAGTGTGCGTGTTTCACAGGATAGGGCGATTATTGAATTTCAGGAGATATGCATGGAGCATGTAAATCTGTTCTCGACCAAAATACCTATTTGGATAGATCAGTTGATCATATTTGTGTGCCTCCTGAAATTCAATAATCGCCCTATCCTGTGAAACACGCGCACTCCAAATCTTAGTAGAAATTCAATTCATGAACGCAAGCCAATTAAATAATAAACCCCAGTGAAAGAATTGCAGCGTTTTTTTCCCACAATACCCCCCCAAAATAAAAACATCTATAATTTATCAAGTCCTTTAGCACTCTTATTGCGTTAAAACTTCCCCAAATCCAAATTTAAACGATGTAGCCAAAGGTAGACAGATGTAGAGGAGGCACACAAATATCATCAACTGATCAATCCAAATAGGTGTTTTGGATGAGAACCGATTTACGTGCTCTATGCATATCTCCTGAAATTCAATAATCGCTCTATCACCTGTGAAACACGCACACTCCGAAGCTTAGTACAGATTCAAATCATGAACGCAAGCCAATTGAATAATAAACCCCAGTGAAAGAATACTTATTTACCCCAGTAATAATATTGAATAATAAACCCCAGTAATAATATTGAATAATATTTACCTATATATTATCAGCGTTTCATGCATATCAGAATGCTTCAACCCGTGTATCGGCTACTAACTACACTACAAGTATTCACATCGGCTATCACTCCAGTATCCACATTCACTACAACTCGACGCCATCGGCCGGACATCACTAGGTTACAAACAAACAATAATAAACCAAATAACGCAAATGTTGGCACCATAAATCGGGCCATACATCGGGAATGGTTTGACCTACGGACCTGGGGAGGGGCTCATTCGATTCCTGACGGTATGTTCTTAAAATAAGTTTACATTCATGCCGCTTGGACTTGTTTTGAGGTTTCTAGGGATTTTACAAAACTTTCACAGCCCTTAAAGGGCACTTTAAATTGAGTGAGAGAGCTGGCTCAAGAATTGGGGCGTCGTCGGACCAAGATAGATTTTTCCTGAAAGTTTCAGATCTTTTGCTCCAGCCGTTTCGGAGATATCGTGCGGACGGACGGGAAAATTTTTATTGCAGATTCGGATTCTACACCCTTTGAAACGTAAACCATGAAATTTTCAGGGAGGGTTAGAATTTTTTTTTTCCAGAGCGATTAAAATGGTTTATTATTGAATAATAAACCAAAACGGTCCATTTCACGGTTAATAAATTGCGTTAGTGTAGCGGAGCTTGAATGAAATGTGATGTACCATTATAATGCGCAAAATACAATTATAGTTGGAAATTTTCCACAACAATATAACATGTAGCTTTCATTACGTCTGGCCTTTCATCTGAATATGGTGAGCAATAAGTTCCCTTGATGAAGTTCTTAAAAGGAAAACACTTTTGATATTCATAAACTATGTTGAAGCCGTTACCTTTGTATAGCTGTCTAGTTGTCTATACACGCATCGATCTTATATTTTTAAAGTAGATATGTATGTTCTGGGAGATGCCGTGAAAATTCACGTTACGCTTTTCTTACGAACAAACCACCAACAAATAATTTGAAAATATATCTTTAAAATAGAAGGTCAATTATCTAGAAATGAGGCGATGCAAAAGTGACGCGGTTATTGATGCATCCTATTGTTATTGTTATTGCTAATGATATGGTATTGTTTTGTGATTGAAACAACCAAGTGTAGTTGTCTCAACTAGTTGTTACTTGTGTTAGTCTTGTGAATCGATTGCCCTCCACTATCAAGAGGTCAGTGGCGATGGTGGACGGTTGTATTCCATACAGATCTCCTATCTACAGGTGCTTCTATATCATTAATGAATACTAATCAGGCGCGGATTCAGGGGTGGGGCACAGGGGCACGTGCCCCCCCCCAGGCGGATCAAAAATACACTAGATATAATAGAAATATTTTAATATGTTTTAGAGATTTTGAAATTTGAATTGATAGTTGTCTCTCAAATACTTAAATAGCTATACCGATTTTATTTCACAATAACTAAGCACATTTTTAACGTAAAATAAAACGTCTAAAGAGCCGCTTTATGGACGCCAAACTCGTGCCGCCGTCCTAGGTCTTTGGTATATGGCTACGTGTATGCATATAAAAAGCGCTGCAAATTCTTTCACTGGGGTTTATTGACCAATAATTGAATAATAATTGAATATTCAATGGTTCATGATTTGAATTTCTACTAAGCTTTGGAGTGTGCGTGTTTCACAGGTGATAGAGAGCGTTTATTGAATTTCAGGAGATATGCATAGAGCACTTAAATCGGTTCTCAACCAAAATACCTATTTGGATTGATCAATTGATCATATTTGTGAGCCTTCTGAAATTCAATAATCGCTCTCTCTATCACCTGTGAAATACGCACACTCCAAAGCTTAGTAGAAATTCAAATCATTGAATAATAAACCCCAGTGAAAGAATTTGCAGCGTTTTTTTCAAAACGCTGTTGTTTTTGTTTTGATCGCAGTAACCTAGTGATGTACTGAATGTGGATGCAATGTTGGCAGCATAAATCGGGCCATACATTCTTCAAAAAAGTTCAGATTCCTCAAAGTTCTTCAAAAAAGTCCAAATTTAGGGCGTTTTTTCAAAACGGGTGGAATTTTTCACCGTCCGTCCGCCGTATTTTTGCTTTTGTTATTTTTTGATCGAGTTTGGACCAAAACATAAATTTTCAGATTCCTGAATGTGATTTAAGGGTTGTTGAAGGGCCATAAATGTTTTGAGCTACGGACTGTTTTCATTCAAAATGGAAAGTTTGCGTTTTTCGAGTTCTGTTAAAAAAATCCAAATTACTCGAATAGGCCGCCTTGACTTTTTCTGAGGTGATAACCCTTAAAGGGCACATCAAATTAAGTGAGAGAGCTGAATTTTTTCTGAAAATTTCACATTTTTTGCTCCAGCCGTTTGGTAGAAATCGTGCGTACGGCGGACGGACAGAAAATTTTTTATTGCAGATTCGGATTCTACACCCTTTGAAACGTGAACCATGAAATTTTCAGGGGGTTAGAATTTATTTTTTTTCAAGAGCGATTACAATGGTTTATTATTGAATAATGAACCAATATAGGCCTAAAACGCATCATTCTGCCTTTACTTTTCTTAGAATTTTACCCAGCTTCACTGTGGGGTTTTTCCATACCCCCAGACCCCCGGTAGGTTGGGGCCCCCCCCCCCCCCATACATAAAAACCTGGATCCGCCACTGATACTAATGCATTTATTTATCAGTATATGTGGTGGACACGTACTACTCAAAAATTGGTTAGAGCGAAGCATTTATTTTTCTCAAAGTCTTTTTGTACAATAACTGGTCACCTCTCAAATTATTACATTAATATTGAACAATAATAATTTTCAGTAAACTGGATTGAACGAATAACTTGATAACAATGTGTATCTATACGCATGTAAATGTCATTTATGTATCAACTTGAAAACATTTTTACCATGAAAACGTGTTCCCTCATTATGGTTCATTATTTTCAATAATGAACCTTTGTAATCGATCAAGAAACAATGACTTTTATTTATTTGTTTCTCCGAAGCTACCTGAGCAGAGTTTACAAAATTTGTTGCCATAACAACATCCTTCTATTTTAAGGTTAATCTATCCAAAATTCGGATTCTCAAAAACTATTGATGTAAAAGGGTGGTTTTTCTGTTTGATTCAGATAGTGCAGATAGAAATTAGTTCTTGAACCTAATGCAACCACTCAGGTTAATATACTCGTAAAAGTGTCCTTTCGTTTACAATTTGAAAAATCGGTTAGATAGACGGTTGGGCTGTAGAACCTGTTCAATGGGAGGTCTGAGCTAGGCTGTGTGTCTGTCGGCAACCCAAGCATTTTCATCTAGAGTACAATTACTACAATAATAAACCTCTGTTTAAAATTTGCAGCTTTTTTTTCTTTTTGTTTCATTCAAACAGAAATTAGTTCCGATAATTGAATGATAGTACTGTAGTTGCTGTACGGTCATCTATTTGAATGGAGTGGGAGGAACGTCTCGTGAAAAATCTGTTAGGTAGACAGTGGGGCCAAATCAATGTTCCTATCCATGATTCATTGATGATTTTACATAAAATGGGGTAATAATGGAATTATACCTCTAAATGTATCTGGAATTTCTGATGACAATTTTTCTCTCTTAATTCAAACAGTTTCGGTCCCAAAACTGGCTGAAAGATAGTTGTAACATGGGAAGCTCTAAAAACTGAGGCTGTCAGAATGGCAGGATGAAGTTTGTACCTCCCCAATCCAGTTAGTCCTACATACACTCATAAAACGGGTACCCTACATATCGTACCTTATTTTGAAAGTTTGAATTCTAAATTTTCAAGTAAAGAAATATAAATTTATAATCTTGAGTAGTTGCAAATACACAATTTACATATCGTCTTCTAATCAGAGAAAATACATTTAATTCGCAAAGATGCGTTATTTCAATAACATGTCACCAGAAAACCCAAGGCAATCATCGTAGCAGCTAAATTACTTGTTGCAGTTTTAGTAATATGTTACATCTTTCTAATGTCTCTCATCTCGTCCACGATTTTCTTTTCCACGTGACTGTCGCAGGAAGTCGGATTAATTAAAGTCAAGCTTTCCAAAACGTTCCCACGGGCTCTTACGGGACCCCGTAACCCCATTTTGTGACGATAAGAGAGAAATCCGTGTACCTAATGTCATCCTCGGAGTAATTTACCGCAGCTACCGGTCTGGTAAGTATTTGCATACGAGCGCAGCCGGCAATTCACCGGAGCTGCGAGCGAGGGAGGATTTGTGGGAGGGAAATAAAAATGAAAATATGCGCACCTACCGCTCCCAACTCAAGAGAGCGCTTCCTTCCCATTATGGCCACCGTGTTGCAAGTACGGGCTGAGGTTTATGGCGTTGACCGCTAAAGTTAAATAGGACCTGGGGACTTTATCACTCCAGACGCGGACCGGGCTGTGTGTCGGTTCGTAGCATCTCCAGTAAACCTGGAAGCGCGACTATGAACTGAAATGACTACTGGTGAAGGAATTTGTTCTTGACAAGCCTGAACCAATTAGTGCCATGTACGAGTTGAATTAGTAGTTTCTCTTTATGTTCAAACAAACTTGAAGTAGGTACGCTCAAGGACCTCAGCACTTCTGACTTCAAATGTAGACCTAAAATCGACTGATCATAATAGGAAAACTTCGTCTTTATATTCTAGCAACGTCTTAGTTCCAGTCCTGCTAGTTCTATCATTTCTACACAAGCCCATTGAGTTCTTCGTTGATATGCTAGAATCGGGTGTTCCGGCGTTTGATATTTTCAGCCCTTCAACTGTCAACACATAATCCCAGAGAGCTTCGTTTAGTTAGAGAAAGGGTAGATTCGTCACATTTCCCACGAACTACTAATATCGAACCATTCGTTTCTGATCAATTTAGTTACTTAATTCGAGTATGGATTAGTCGTTAAATCATCAATATTTTTAACGGAAGTACCGCCCAGTAAAATAATCACAGTTATTGTGATCGATGAAGGAAGTTTTGAAACTACTTCACCTTGATGGTGTTAAGCCATTTCGCCACAATTGATGGACAGAACGTGGCTTGTAAATGGCTGCAGTCTTTACGCCTCTCCTAGCGTAAAAAGGCACTGATAGGAGATTTGCCTTGAATTCTCATCTTCGAACATTGAGGATTAGGATTAAAGATCCAATCTCAGAGATAGCTCATTGGGTGCAATCGCAAGTATTGCCAAGGAATTTCAACGGCTTATCACTAGACCTCTACTGCCCCGGGCAGCTATCACATCAATCACTAGGCCTTGGATGTCTGACAGAAGGGAAGGCGAAAAGAAAGATATAATCTACATAATCAAAGTTTTTGAGCCAACCGATGAATCCCCATCCTATTCCTCATGTACTTCTCCTGTATATATATTTCATAACCTTCTCCAAGAGAAGGTAACAGGCGGAGAGGCTTTAGTCATCCTCTAAGATAGTCTAATGCCTATATTGAAGATATCATCCGTCAAGCAGTCCTACTGTTTTACCAAACAGGTATCGTCCAGATCAGCTTTATGAACTGAGTTAACACTGTCTCCCTTAACACTAGTCAGAGTCCTTATTGCGTATTGTAATTCCCTTGACAAGCCTTTGATTGATTTTGCCATCGACGTGATTTCCACCTACCTTTCGTTGATTTTGTCAAGCCATTTGACAAGGTATTTTCGTGTTTAATTGCAGGACCGTTTTTGGACACAGTAAAACCAAAATTCCAAAATCGTTTTTACAGCTAATTGTTACACATATCCGTGATAGGTACTCGATATTTACAGATACAAGAGGAATATAGTCCACTATAATGTTCCACAGAAAATGCAAAACCTGTATCTATGCTTGATGATAATTAATCTAAAAAGATGCAAACATTGAGACTGTTAAGTGATGTTGATCGTGAAGAAAATCCCATCCATAGTGATTAAATTAACTTTAATCAAATTAACGTGATTATGAAAACACAATATATTGGTACACCAGTCAAACTGATTCGTCACCTAACCCTTAAAATCGAATTGTTTTTGTATGTAAATAGATCACGGTAATGTGCAGAGCTGGCCACATGGTTGAATACGATCGCGGAATCGAAACGTCGATCTGTGAAGAATGAACGCCCCTCGTGACCCCTTGACACGACAAGAGGAAAACAAACATGACGATTCCGACTCAGTGAACTCCCCTCCCTTATCGCTTGAGTATCAGGGGATGAAATATTTGGCAGGGAAGCAGAGCTCGTGGATATGGATATTATACCATTCCGACGACGGAGAGTTTTACGATGATTGATTGATGAGAAATGAGTCCAGATGAACCTGTTTGGATTTTTTCTTCGCCTTACAACCCCGCTACCAGAGCAGATCCATTGATTGATAGCTCCGTTTTTTTCCCTCCCAACCCTCTTCCCACCTCGAAAATTAACATGCGGAGGAAATGAATTAGAACGGGGGGTGATTTGAGGCAGCCGCTCAAAACTTCATTGAGAGCGATGACGAGGGAGTGGTTACTAAAAGGGGGCTGTTTGGTTTGAAATCTTCGACACTCGATCAAAAAATGTAATGGGGAGAAAAGCGGTCATTGAACACAGATTACTCCCATCAGGGCCCCAACAAAGTGATTGATGTCTCAGCAAAATCGTCCTTGTTTTCCCAGATGTACTTACTACAAATGAATTTGTCATTTACCCCCTGAGAGAGAACAATAAAATGATAGCTTCCACGAAATACCTCAGTGTTTCCCGTTTATGTTGGAAAGTACAACAATCGATAGCTTAAAAATGATGCACAGTTGTCAGGTCTTTTGTGTAATGGCTTCGCAATACCATTTGCTCGTAATTAATCTCATGCTTTGTTAACCTAGAGACCGTTCAACACGCTTAACAAAAGGCTAGAAGTGTGTAGACCACACAGAGTGGTGGGATTTATACTTTATTAGCTTCATTTGAAATACTTAGCTGTAACTGTTTTAGAGCAAGAGGCTCATCGTAACCTTTCTCCTAGATGAAAATATCTGGGTTGGGAATAATGTTCTCTTTCCAATAAAATGAGAAACTGCCGTTATATCTGTTTGATACACCACTACTTTTATAACAAATTATGAGGACACCAACGACCCGAACCAAATCCACCGCTCTGCTTTTCATTCTTACTTGTGACCAGTAGTATCTTTTTGACAGTACATCGTAATGAAGATTCAATGTTTCCTGTGGTTTGCGGCGATAGCGTACGCCTAATGATGACGACGAGTAAGTCACACCGCTTACACACTGTAAATTCCTCTCACACTGTCCTCGTCATTATAAAATTCAAACGTTCAGATCAAAACTTCAAACAAGGCGTATTCATAAATGATGAAACGCGGTGTTATCAGTAAGGATCACAATCCGAATCATTTACAATACCTTTGATATTCGTGGATGTCAAGACTGCAAGAGTGCTTTACACCTCTTTGGTTCGGCCACTGCTCGAATTCTCAACAGTGATTTGGTCCCCATATTATCCTGAACATATGGGCACTTTAGAGAGGGTTCAGAGAAGATTCATGCGAATGATTCACTTCAGATACGGCCTTGACTCTTTGTTCCCTTCTGAGGATTATGTCTTACCCTACAATGATTTGTCAGCCTATCTCAGTCATCCAACGCTAACTTCAAGAAGAATACTGAATGACCTTGCCTTCCTCTACAATGTCTTACAAAACAAGGTGGACTCTCCAACCTTTCTTTCATCGCTCTCTTTCCGGGTGCCATGCCGCACAACTCGTTGTGGAGACCTCTTCCAAGTTCCCCTCCTGCGTACAAACTACATGTTTAACTCCCCCACTCCCCGGATAATGAGGTTGGCAAATATATACCTCCGGGATATTGATATCTTTAATGTTTCTCGGGCTAGATTAATTAAGGACGTTATGAACATTATCAGTGGAGATTTATGATAACATTGACCTACGAATGACTGTACGTGCTAATATCTTTATCTTTTTGTTATAATTATGTAATTGGGCATTGCCCGTGTATTAAAATAAAATAAAATATTGGCATCCCTAGAAGATCAGGGCTAGACGTTTAGCAAGGAGGACATCATATCAGCCGTGAAGATTGGAGACCAAATATCATCGTGGAGGACACATCACATAATAGCGGACTGTAGTTGTGAGAGGAGGGAGAGTTATGGTAGTGGATTACGTCAATCGAAAAACCGTGCATCTTGATAATTTCCAGTTCTCGGTGTTGTTCTATACTGAGGAGGGGAATTAGGCTTGGAGGTGAACCGGGGATCCTGCTTGGTTGAAGAGAGAAAAGTATAGTCACCTGTACCTGTTCGAGAATCGCTAATGAAATAAGTTTAGGGCTGTCAGACTGATCAAAGGTACCAAATATCTAAATTTGCACGAAATAGATTGTTGAGGAGACAGTTGAAACGAGTTTACTCTTTGGTAGGTTCCAGTTCATGAGGAAGGAAGCCAGACAATGAAAACGCTGCAAATTCTTTCACTGGGGTTTATTATTCGATTGGCTTGCGTTCAGATTTGAATTTCTACTAAGCTTTGGGTGTGTGTTTCACAAATATTATTGAATTTCAGAGGCATGGACACGTAAATCTGAAACCAAAATACCTATTTGGATTGATCAGTTGATCATATTTGTGTGCCTTGAGATTCAATAATCGCTCTATCCTCTGAAACACGTTTAGTAGAAATTCAAATCATGAACGCAAGCCAATTCATGAAAGAATTTGGCGTTTTTTTTATTGAACCTCAATACCCCCCCCCCCCCCCCAAGCCGGCCGGACATTACTAGGTTACTAACAAACAATAATAACCCAAAAAAACGCAAATGTTGGCACCATAAATCGGGCCATACATCGGGAATGGTTTGACCTACTGACGTGGGGAAGGGCTCATTCGATTCCTCATGGTATGTTCTTCAAAAAGAGTACAAATTTAGGCCGCTTCGACTTGTTTTGAGGTTTTTAGGGATTTTACAAAACTTTGACAGCCCTTAAAGGGCACTTTAAATTGAGTGAGAGAGCTGGCTCAAGAATTGGGGAGTCGTCGGACCAAGATGGATTTTTCCTGAAAATTTCAGATCTTTTACTCCAGCCGTTTGGGAGAAATCGTGCGTACGGCGGACGGCGGACGGACGGACAATTTTTTATTGCAGATTCGGATTCTACACTCTTTGAAACGTAAACCATGAAATTTTCAGGGGGAGTTAGAATTTTTTTTTTCAGAGCGATTACAATGGTTTATTATTGAATAATAAAACAAAAGTGATTCTCAGATCAGGCAAAGTCACGATTTTTAAGTTAGTCGAACCCGCCCCTCGTTTGATCTCTACAATACTATTCCATGGCTTCGAACGCGGCAGTGTTCTAAAGGGGTGGGCATCATAGGAGTGGTATGGAAGTAACGTAATGATTGGCACCATTGGTTTGTGCGTTGAATCCAGACTACTACAGACGACTACTTCATGGAAAACCTCAGTAGACAATGGGTAGGGCTGCCAAATATGCAGTGGAACAGTCGAATCTGATTACTACGTTTTTCTTACCAACTGCTTACTGTGCTTATCAACTTTTTTAATGTGACTCTCTAGAACGCTTAAAGATCATCACTGTGGTAAGTAATACACCCCCCTATATCTCCTATCCCTCTAATTCTCTTTGCAGCATTTATATCCCCTAGCTCTTCTTTTCTCTCCCTTGCAATCACATTGTTCTCTGGAGGCGGTGTTTAGTCGAATTGAAAGCATCTATCCAAATTCCTACCATCGTCTACAGAAATGTTTTAGGTTGATAACAGTTCAGTTTAGTTACAATTCCTTGTAACCATGATGGTTCTCTTTCGATCACCCATACTCGTATTATTATAGCACCAAGAAGCTCCGCATGCATGTCCTTCCATTCATTCTGAACAAAGAGTAAACATGTGGTGCAAAGAACTCGTGCCCCCACTATTTGGAATCGTCGGTCGAGCGGGCGATTGTCGCTGTCACCAGTCCATACTTGAGAGGAGATTATAAAACCAATCGCTCTGACACCTCATCCAGCAACCACAATCCTCTCGGCAGCTCAAGGACATTTCTGTTTTATCAAAACCAACTATTACTCATCAGCTCCTTGAAACCCAGATCGAGATCGTGACCTCACCGATAAGCCCCACGACATTTGGCTGCCAAAATTGTTCACTGACTGATCTTACCAAGATTTAACAAATAAGAAAGAAGGATCAATTGCCTATACGATTGATTACCCAATTTGAAATGTCGAAACATGAGAAGAACATCAGAAACATTTCTGAAGATGTTTTCGGATACAAAATTAGAATTCTGGAAACCAAAAACCAAATTAGTAATTTAACCCCTTGATATCCGTTAATCAATTTTGGTTTATTTTCAATAATCAACGTTTTTAATCGGCCAAGAGAAAAACGCTGCAAATTCTAACAAATGGGCTTTTTGTTTATAGATAGCTCTATTACGCAAATCAATATACTGCGGATGATTATTAAATTAAGTGTATGGTCATTATCTAAACTTGACTGAATAGGTACCAATCTTACAAACGTTGAATGTGCCAAAAACAAATTAATTCCAAAAAATAAAATAATAAAACTTTAAGTCCCCCCCTTCCTAGACCTGTAAAGAGGAATAGTACCTACTATCTAACTTTAATTTTTTGAGTGCATTTTATGCCTTCACATAAGATGTAAGACAATTTAATTTTCATCATCATAATATGATGATATAAATATAATGTATAAATGAAATATGTTGTGGCAAGAGACGGTGTAAAGTTTGCCCCATAGTTATCGAGGACGAGCTGTTCTCATCGGCCAACAACCCCAACTCGTACAAATGCAAAGGATCGGCTGAATGCCAAACATCAATGTGTGTGTACGAGTTGACATGTAAGAAATGTCCTGCATTTTACGTTGGAAAGGCTGAGACAGCTCTAAATCTCAGGATCAACAACCATAGGACGTCAGTTGTCGGAAGAAACGCCGATTTGCCTGTGAGCCGTCATGCCACAGCGCATGGCGAAACATTCGATAATTGTTTTGGCATCAAAATTCTGAAAAAAATGAAACCTGAAGAAAACAAAATTATGCTGCTTCACTCGGAGAAAGCGCATAGCAATGTGTTGGGTGCATACGATCCTCCAGGACTAAACATTAAACGTTAACAGGGTAACAACATTTCTCCACGGCAAACAATCTCTCCACATCAACGCCAAAAATTTCCCATTACAGTTATTTTTCTCTTACTTTGAAAAAGGCTAAAAGCCGAAATATAAAAATTAGTGTTGTGTTGTGATTTATTGTTGCTAAAAAATTTGTACATTTCTATATGCTCTTGTAGACAGAGTTGGGCAAAAGTTAGCTATAGCTAAAAGCTAAAAGCTACAGCTAAATTAGCTACTGTTAGCTGAAGATAACAACTAAATATTTAGCTATTAGCTATTGAGGAACAGATAAATTTTACAACTAAATTAGCTATTAGTCGAAACGTAATAGGTAACAGCTAATTATCTGCGGTATTTAGCTGTCAGGAGCCTAAAGCGGTTAGCGTTAGCTGTGGCTGGCATTTAATAGCTAATAGCTAATTTTGACAAAACAATTGTATTTCTCCACACAAACAGCCTGTAAGATCCAAGCGATAAATTCAAGTTTTGTAATCTTTTCGGCGTTACAGGCTTATGTACTACTGTTTTTCTAGTAATAGGCTTTACTACTGTTATAGGCTTATGTACTACTGTTTTTCTACTAATACCCTATTATCAATACCTATCTAACAAAGCAAGACGTCGTACCTATGTTTCAATAAAATATACCCAAAATTGCTGGCAAGATTCGATTTTGTGGCCAGAGAAAAGGGAATGTCAATTGGTTTTGTGCATAACAGTAAATTCATTCGAGAAAATATTCCAAAGCTAAAATGCTCTTGCCAGCTAAAACGTGACTGGTTAGCTTAACTACTAGCTGTTTTTGTGGAGAAATATAATTTTTCGTCAAAATTAGCTATTAGCTATTAGTTGTCAGCCACATAACCGCTTTAGCTGCTCCTGACAGCTATATACCGCAGCTAATTAGCTGTTAGCTATTACGTTTCGACTAATAGCTAATTTAGTTGTAAAATTTAGCTGTTCCTCAATAGCTAATAGCTAAATTATTCGTTTAGCTATAAAAAAAAGCTAATAGCTAATTTATCTATTAGTTGAAAAATTAGCTAGCTAATAAATTAGTTAGCTAATGCCCAACACTGATTGTAGAATATAAGTGAAAAATGATATATATTATATATTAGATCTCAATTACATGAGACCGATTGAGCTACCAATGTGATTGAACCTAGATGAGCGGTTGGACCTGAGTAATTTCAAGGACCTGGATGAGTGTAAGAACCAAAATAAGTGTAAAAACCTATTGGATAAATAGAATTAGCGTTTCAGCATTGTAGGTTGATTGAAGCAGAAAATACCCATTGGGTTCAGTTAGTAGACCAGCAGCGCCTTGAATGGATTTCAGATGTCCATCAGACGTTCCAATATCAGCTTTCAAAAATGATAAGGAGAGTCATGGGCGCCCGCAGAATATTTTCCCAGGGGGGGGCAAGGCCACCGGGGGGTCTGGGGGGTATGAAACTTTGCGGTAAAAAAGTAAAAGTCAAAAATGTTTTAAAGTAATATGTATTTGCTTCAAAATGAACTTAGGTGTGACATGATCTGAATGGAAGTAAAATATTATGACTTGAACAAGAATTGTTTTAAAATTTATGCATACTATCCTGATTCTCAGGGGGGGCGATGGCCCCCCCTGGCCCCTCCCATGAGGAGAGTAAGAAGCGTTACAATTTTTCGTGACAAACAAGCTCAAATATCCCAGGAAGGGAATCGTATTTATGTAAATGGACAGGACGTAGAAATCCACAAGTAGAACAACTGAACTTTACCGAGGTAAAATAAAACATCTACCTGCGTTTCATTTGTCCATAAAAATGCTACATTAGACTTGGAAAACTCAATATCAAAAGTACCACCTGAAAAAAAAATTCCTACAGTAACTTTCCCCGCTGATACGATCCTCACATAATACTACGCTATTTTTAGTATATCCTATCAGATTCAACGCACCACACACGCACACCTATAGTTTGTTCTCGGATTCGGTCTTTCAACCGCCTGAAAGGGTTTTGTATTCAATTTTTTCTCATGTTAGGATCCAAAACGAGGAAAAACAACCATGACATTTTGTAGTTCCAAATACAAAAGCTTTACCGTCATCCATTTGAAACCCTGCTGCTTCTTCATACACCACAGATTCATCGGAAAGCTGCTATCAATATACCCATTTGAATTTTTCCAGATTACTTATGATTAATTAGGTATATAGAGAATGTGCGTAGCTAGATTTTGATAAATCACTTTTACGAACAACGTTCTACCGTTCCTGAACGAAAACCAACAGACGGCAGTTTTTCTCCCCAGCAGTAGATTCGAGTAGATTCCCAGTCTATAATTGTCTCAAGCCGTCCGCAATGATTGCGCCCCCTCTTTCGTTGTTCGATCCTCACGCCTTCGACCGAATCATTAGCGAGGAGCAGGAGAGACAATAACGGCACGACGACGTGACAAAGACCCTCACGAATGAGTCACGGAATCGATCGTATCGACAAGAAATTCGGATTTCGGCAGCCTCAAGCCCGAAGCTCCTCTTCCCCCCAGCCTTTGATTAAAACGTCGAATTTGACGTCTTCCCGTGTCTCGGATTGTCCTTTTGTCCCGAGCTGCGGAGCAAGGTTAGATGGGACAAGGGTTGGGGAAAAGTATTTTCTCTCAATCAGAGCCCCTTCGGAAAACTGAGTTTTTCCTCTCGAGTGCTGGAAAAGCTTTCTATTAAGCTGCAAAATCTTTCTCGTCTTTTTTTCTTTTCATTTCACTTATTTCCCCCCGATTGCCTAATATTTGAATCATAATAAATCATGGGAAATGTCTCTGAAGGCTTTTATGGTTGGAGTTTTATTCAAATTTTTCGTCACGTATAGAACAGGTGTTATGAAGACAACTTGGGGAGGAATTCATGCTCATGACTCAAGTAAAGATTTTTCCTTACTTGAGAAAGGTAAATAATGTGAATAAGAAAATGCTTAAGGTGGCTTTGGACCATGTGCTTGAGCATTTCCTAGTCAGTCGCTATGAATAGAGCAAGTAGCCACCGCGCCTCAGATCGTCACATTGAATAAGCGATGTCTATGAATTCCGCCCTTACTTTATATTAATTGATTGGACAACCATGATTAAATAGCTCATTACTCCAACGAACATATCGAGCTTTGTTTGGCTTCACGGATAACAACTAAGACTAAATTATTCATAAGCGTATGTAAATTGCATATGAATTTAGTCGCAGACTTGAAATATCGCTATTCATAGCAGAGCTCATCATCACCTAGTTACAATAATTTACCTAGGTGCAATTATTGCAACAAAATACGAAGAATTTTGGTTTTTTATTCAATAATAAACCATTGTAATCGCTCCCGAAAAAAAATTTAACCCCCCTGAAAATTTCAGGGTTTACGTTTCAAAGGATGTAGAATCCGAATCTGCAATAAAAATTTTTCCGTCCGTCCGCCGTATGCCGTACGCACGATTTCTCCCAAACGGCTGGAGCAAAAAATCTGAAATTTTCAGGAAAAATCCATGTTGGTCCGGGGACGCCCCAATTCTTGAGCCCGCTCTCTCACTTAATTTAAAGTGCCCTTTAAGGGTTGTCAAAGTTTTGTAAAATCCCTAAAAACCTCG
Organism: Creontiades dilutus; assembly: GCA_031894815.1. NCBI lineage: Eukaryota > Metazoa > Arthropoda > Insecta > Hemiptera > Miridae > Creontiades > Creontiades dilutus. Next base: position 58,843 of record JAVIWC010009093.1, on the reverse strand, counting down.
AAAAAAGTCAAGGCGGCCTAAATTTGTACTCTTTTTGAAGAAATTTCCATGAGGAATCGAATGGGCCCTTCCCCAGGTTCGTACGTCAAACCATTCCCGACATACGGCCCGATTTATGGTGCCAACATTTGCGTTATTTTGGTTTATTATTGTTTTTGTGTTGATAGCAGTAACCTAGTGACGTAGTGATGTAGTAATGTGGATACTGGAGTGAACTCCTAAAAGGCTTTGTAGACTATACACGGTTTGAGGAATTCTGATAACCATAAAAAACGCTGCAAATTCTTTCACTGGGGTTTGTTATTCAATTGGCTTGCGTTCATGATTTGAATTTCTACTAAGCTTTGGAGTGTGCGTGTTTCACAGGTGATAGGGCGATTATTGAATTTCAGGAGGCACAAAAATATGATCAGCTGATCAATCCAAATAGGTATTTTGGTCGAGAACAGATCTACGTGCTCTATGCATATCTCCTGAAATTCAATAACCGCTCTATCACCTGTGAAACACGCACACTCCAAGGCTTAGTAAAAATTCAAATCATGAACGCAACCCAATCGAATAATGTACCCTAGTGAAAGAATTTGCAGCGTTTTTCTTGACAAATAAAATTGTCCCAGGTTGCATGTTGAAATCTAGCCAACATGTTAATGAAATCATCATCAATGGCTCTTCTTGCAAGTCAACAGACTTGTTGCAGCGAATACCCACGAGGCTTACCTCCGACCTAAAAATGATTGTTGTGACTAAAGACGTACGAGCTCGATGACCCGGTCCAGCGATATGTTGCATTAATTTCAACTATCTTCAAAACTATTTTAATTTTACTGTTTTATCCACAGATGTTCCACAACTATACAAAACTATATTATTATACTTCTTGCTCCTGGGTCATAGAAATTTCCAAGTTTACAGGGAAGAACTTAGTATTGAAAAGAGTAGATACAGTTCTTGGTTGTGTACTACTCTCCTATTACTAATGTTTACATCCGCGCTATTCGGTAATTCAATCGCCCAATTTCTGGTAAACCTGGATTTTCACCATAGGTAGGTATTTGGGGATCCAAACAATTTAGGGATAGTTGTTTATCAATTTCTCGTAATATCTGGTGATTGGACTCAACGAAGGGTATGCGTTACTGAACGATTAGTTTTTCTAATGTATCTTAAATTAACTTTGTCGAAACGACCATCGTTCTGTAAACTCTTCAGCTAAGGTTCAATGGGTCTGTTCAATAGATCGCTCCCTTCTTCAGAATTAACGAACGAGAATCCGTGTGCATGTGCCGGTATAACAATCGGCAATCGTTCAATATTCACGTGCTTAATAAAAGCTGCACTGCAGGCTCTCTGAATCCATGAATGTCAACAACATGTAAATGCCTTTCTGGGACTTTGGTTGCCCTTTTCCCTCCAACAAATAATAAATTTGCGTATTCAATCGGCCTCACTGTCATATTTTCCGTCGCTCATTGGTCTTCGAATGGTAACAATTGAAACTTGCATACCCAATGTGATTGTATCTGTTATGACTGAGAACAAGATTGAAATTGTTCTTTCTCTCGACCTGAGTAAACTCGGTTCGTGCGCACCAAAAGGAACAACGGTGCTAACTTGAGCAGTACACTTTTAAAATAGGTTTGACTGTAATATTAAGAAAGGCAATCAAACAAAAATTGAGGAGTTTAGAATCAAAACCGCACATATCCACTTCCGAGCGATTCTCGGGTTATTGCATTTTTTCTATCTCCTTCCAGGTGGGCATCGAAGTGCCTGGAAATGTTTTTCCAAAACCCAACATGTCCCTATTAAAAAGACAGTTAAAGTTCATAGTTTGTGACAAAACCCAACATATCCATCTCCTTATTACTATTCAAGATGAAGCACCAAAACTGAACATATCCATCCGGCATTGCTAGCTGAATGAATGTTTTTTTTTTCAAAAGTTGACATATCCATGAACATCAAATTCCCGCGCGTATTTTCATAGTGATTCTCTTAGTTGACGATAGGTAGCAATACCAGTCCATAGATCTCTGAAAGGTTAGATTTTTCTCTACTCAAAAGATGTTGCCGCAATGAATAACTCCTTCACCTGTTGAATAGCCACGCTTCCGAAGGTTCTGGGTTTCACGTCACTAGTTCATAACGAGTTGCTTTAGTTTTTTTGTCGGTTTGTTGTGCATATTTGTGTCCAGTTCTACTGAACTCGAGTAGTGTTTGGTGATAGTCGTAATGGAGCGTACTGTGTAAGAAAACTGTGGTTCGAGATCAAACGTTGGTACAAAGATCTGCTGCAAGAGCCTGGAGCACCAGACTGCGAACAAGACAATGAAACCGAAGAGTGTGACTGTTTGGACGAGGAAGATTCAGTTTTCGTTGTTTAGGCTTTCTTGAGAGACCTCATTTTTCTGCAGTGTGCTTTTATATTAATTTTTTGATTACCTACTTTCCATCTTTTCTTTGCTTTTGAAAACTTATTATTATTTTTTTTTGTAATTTCCATCTTTTCTTTGCTTTTGAAAACTTATTATTTTTTTTTGTTTGTAATTTCCATCTTTTCTTTGCTTTTGAAAACTGAATTTTTTTGTGTTTGAATTCGAATGATTTTGCGGACCTATTTTGATTGCTTATTTAAGTGTGCAATTTCTTTTATTATTGAACATTTCCCTGGTTTAAAATCCGATTTTTTTTTTCAAAACACAACATATCCTCTTTTTTTTTTCAAAATGCAACATATCCATTTTCTACATGGCTGTAATACAGCAGGTATTAGTGCCAAAAATTCTGCGTTAGGTCAGTCGCAACACAGATTTCATCTCTAATAAATTGTTGTAGTAGTTGATTTTTTTAAAAACAATAATCACTCAGGAAAAACAGTTTTTTTGTCCTCCTGAAAAAATTTTCATTCTGGATTTACATTTACATGCCGTTTTGATTCTCAACTCCTCAATTATATCTCATGTTTGTTCATGAAGGAAAATTTCACATTGTAACAATACATTAAATGTGTATTCAGTACTTTTGGGTAAAATTATGAGAATAAGATACAATCAAAACGTCATAAGAAAAATTATTATTCAAATTCGTACTCATTATTTTCAAAATGTTGAACCCAAACTTTTCAAAAATGGAATTAAGGTGAAGTTCCCTGTGCTTTGCAACATCTCATAGTCTCTTTCCTTTACTTGACACACAGTTTTTCAACTTTTGATATCTTGGAAGCAAGTTTATAACTAACTGGTGATAGAATGGACTAGTTCCTTCCAAGGGCTGCAGCGACATGCCTGGAACGCCCCGATGACATCCCTGAAGCTTGAATGCTTGAGGTTGACGCTCAAGGAAGCATTTTCTAGAAACGTTGATCTCATCATTGTATCAAGGCGGTAGATATAACTTTATTACTTGAGCGTAGGCTCCAGGCCGATACCATGAGTGCATATATCTTTCTTGAAAACCTGTTAGAATTCCAGAAATAATTTCTGGTCGCTTTCCCATTGTTGCTGTTTACACCACTCGCTCGCTCGTTTCAAATTCGAAAGACAAAAGCACTCATTTTAATCCTTTGCATAGCGTTTATAAATTCATAGTAGAGGGAACATAATGTCCAATTATTCATTATGCGCAATAAATTGATGACTCAGTACTTATCCTTTTGGCGTACTGGTTGCTCTCTGCACACTGCCGTATATTGATCGTCTGATCTGATTGATGTTGTCTTCACCATCGGTAGAATTCTTTAGTATGAGTTTGCTCGCTGTTGCCATTGAGAGTGAGGAGACGTATTTTTTTCGTGCGTATGGAGTGCTGCTGACCACCAGGATTTGTGCAAACATTCATCAAAAACGCTCCGAAAAAGAAAAAAGGCCATGACGTTAATTGAAGTTTGAAATGAGAAGAAGAATCTCTCCAGGAACAATATTTTACTCAGATTTCTGGCGGGGATACTCGACGCGAGATCTTGAAGAATCTCGATACCCATTTAGCTGTCACCCTTACTTTCAATTTCGTTGACCCCACACACTCATTATAAAGATAGGTTCTGGACAAGCGAATGACTTAAAAAACATGATGCGTGTCTGCACCTAGACTCACATTTAGGTGAATTATAAGGACGAATGAGCTATGGGTAGGAGAATGATGAGAGTGATGATGTAATGATGGTGACGAATCAATATTATGCATATAGTTCGATTATAGTCAAGGTTCATTTTTTTCTCCAAGGTTGGAAAGTTGAGTACGTGTAAGGGATACTGGGGGTCGGAGGAATGAGCGGCGATCATCCTTGCGTACATTCAAAACAAGTACCGATGACTCGATAATAGGTACATTTCACCTCGTAATGACCCACTTCAAGTGAATTATTGAATGCATGTTGCTTAAATATGATTTATGGCTACACGGTATGTTCGCTTATCATTAGGGTCCTACCCAAGCTACTGATATATTTTGATGAGATAACAAACCACACCTTTCGACGGCTCCGTTCAGACGCAACTATTTCGTTAGATCGATGACAATGGGATCAAGCCCGTGTAGTGACCCCCCACGCTAATGAATGAACTGTCTTGGTCTACTGTCAGAGGCGGATTGTCTGTAAGCTCTTGTTATGGAGATAACCCGGGCTGGCCACTGTCATTCTCTTTTGACTTCACATTGTCTCTCGGTTACCTGGTGGTGCCTTTGGCTCCCTTCGTTGGGGTTCGCCTTTCTATTGCCATTCAGGTGGGGGATCCGCTCATTTCCAGTTAAAGTACATATTTGAGCAGCGGGCCGATTCCTCTTCGTTGACGCACGTTGCGAGCTCGCTGTTTCCGCATCGGCAGCTGTGTAAATCCCAGGAAAACAGTTATATTCGAATGGATGAGCAGATGTCAAATATGAGCCCGGATACCTCAGATTGTTATTGTATTTTTGATGATTATAATAAATATCTACGCAATAGAATGAGGAATGCAGATATACGTACTTTTATACTAATTTGAAATTAAATGACCCATCACCCGTTCATCATGCTCCAAATAGACAACATTTTGCTGCCGTTTACCTTAGCCCTATTCGTTTTCAGTGATTTGGTTTTGTCTGTCAAGTTCTGAACCTTAACAACCCTATACGGTTACAGTTGCCTGCGATAATTTCAAAAAACACGTTCGTCACTGATTGGAAAGCTCTAAGTTTGTTTGTTGTTGTTCCTTTATTTTGCTGACAATATTCTTCTGAGATCTGCTGGTGAACTGGATACTAAACGAAGTCGATCGGAGTTTTTGCTTTTAATAACTTGTATGACTAATGAACGAAATTTTGTTCGGTTCTCCCATGTTTTGTAGGGTGGCTTCTCTAGGATATTGAACTGAGATTAACAAAATACCGATCCATTCTCAACGGTTGAGGAAGATAACATTTTACCTGTCAAACTTTTGATTCAAAAAAGTTAAAATTTGCCAGAGAACCTCTTTGTGACAACAAGAGAATGATGACACGATGGGTTTATCTGAATATCTGGTATTTGCGTTAGGGTTTTTTGATTGCCCAGGAATTAAAAAAAAAAATAAATTCCGTTTATTTAGATATAAAACATAAATACAAAAGGTAAAGTATTGAATACTTGAGTTATACTTAATTATATTTAATGTAAGTAACAAAACAAACAAATAATCAAATCAGATCAAACAGTTTATTTTGTAACATGATTCCAATAATTCTAGCAAAAGTAGGAAAATACTTAAAACGCTGCAAATTCTTTCACTGGGGTTTATTTTCAATTGGCTTGCTTCATAATTTGAATTTCTACTAAGCTGTAGAGTGTGCGCGTTTCACAGGATAGATCAATCCAATCAATCCAAATAGGTATTTTGGTTGAGAAGAGATTTACGTGCTCGATGCATGTCCGGAGGCACACTGAAGCTTAAATTCAAAATGAATAAATGAATACTTATTTACCCCAGTAATAATATTGAATAACAATCCCCAGTTATAATATAATATTAAGCGTTTCAAATATCAAATGCTTCAACCCGTGTATCGCCTATAAACTACAAGTATACATCGGCTATCACTCCAGTAACCACATTATACAATTATCGGCATCCCTAGGTTATAAACAATAATAAAAAAAACGCAAATGTTGACACCAAAATCGGGCCATACAAATAATGGGGAAGATCTCATTCGATTCCTCATGGTATGTTCTTCAAATAGGTAAATATTTAGGCCGATTCGACTTGTTTTGAGGTTTTTAGGGATTTTACAAAACCTTGACAGCCCTTAAAGGGCACTTTAAATTTAGTGAGAGTGCTGGCTCAAGAATTGGGGCGTCTTCGGACCAAGATGGATTTTTCCTGAAAATTCCAGATCTTTTGCTCCAGCCATTTCGGAGATATCGTGCGTACGGCGGACGGACGGAAAAATTTTTATTGCAGATTCGGATTCTACATCCTTTGAAACGTAAACCATGAAATTTTCAGGGGGGTTAGAATTTTTTTCTTTTTTTTCCAGAGCGATTACATTGGTTTATTATTGAATAGTAAACCAAAAATAAGTTTATTTATTTAGAGCGTTTCCCAGCGGGTAATGGGAACTACAATATAAATAATATCAACTAAGTTCTTCGTCTTGCAATAAATAACAATCAATTGACACTGTTATTTAGATCACTCACTGCAACTAACAAGCATTGTATCTATCACAAAGCTGCATTCTACGTGGGAAATGAAATATTGTTCCCGGTCGGTAGTGATGTCGGCCTCGCCCATTGATATTTATGGCATCGTATCAAGCAGGAATTCCACGTCAGTGCGCTTCAAGACAAAGGGGCGGACTAGCAACAGTTTCTTTTTAATGGATCTCAAAGCGGCTTTCGATAGTGTTGAGCGGTGTAGGTGAAAGACGGCCTCAATAACTCCGCGGAAGGGTCCGCTTTATATAGAAACCTGTTGAAGGCCTCGGCAAAATGTTTCGATTGAGGATATTTTGCCGTTCGACAAGTGCAAACAATTCGTTCGATGGTTCGCATACGTGCTATCATATCAAACTTTATCCTTCAATACCTAGGGAATACAATTACACAACGTACATTTACCAAAAATATAATGTGCTCTGGTTTTTATGATTAGATCAGACGGCGATAAAGAATGAAATAAACATTTAATTCTTTCGTTGTTGGAAACAAGGGAATAGCGAAACGTAGCGAATGTAAGTGGCGAGAAAGTGACTTGTCTAGCTACCTATAACTTCAAATTTCACTGTCTACCTCCTATTTACATCAAAACTTCACTTTGAAGTCAGTAAGTTCCTGATACTTCTTACATAAACAAACCGAAGAACCCCTTGTTTCTTCTCCTAATACTAGAAAGCAAACAGAGCAATGATTTCTTAAGAATAACGTAATGAAGGTGATGCGCGGTCGAATTATTTCCCACCGTTTGGTGCAAGGACCATAACCAAGTTTGGTAATGCCATCCATCAACATTAGACTCCACATAAACTTATGCCCCAACTTTTGAAGCTGATGAACATTGTATCACTGGCTGAACATCCCACATATTCTACGATCCCACATATGATCAAAAGTGTTCCGATTCGTGCCCTGGTCAGCAAACATATAGTTACTTCAAAGTATGAAAAGGAATCATAAATATTCCCGACTTTCAGCTAAAGTTTGCAGGCACGTCATTGAAGTGTTATATTTATATGCCCACTCTTTGCCCTTTTTGACATTTCATGTCTTTGCTATGGCACACAACCAAATTGTCGTTATGTCACGTTACGTTACGTAACGAAATATGCTCAATGATTATTATGATTCGTAGAAGGTAGGTAGGTACCTATATGATTATAGCTGAAATTTGGCTATAATATAATAATATATGATTTCTGATGATTTTCGTTTACAACCTATAGTTGCTATGGATAAGTAACTTCCTCATTTTCCATCCCATAAAAATCGTTCGCCACTCGTTGGAAAGCTCTTGATTTATGTGAAAAATCTACACATCTCAAGCTACCAATTTCCCCTCTTTACGCACCTGGCTACATTCCTAAACTAATTTGATCGGACTATAAATAAAATCCCGAGATTGTACGGAGTCCGGTTCCACATTGTACGGAGTCCGACAATTTTTTTTAAATTTGTATCTCCTGGTTATAGAAAGGAAAGAGTATGAAGGGATATTAGAGTATGAAGGGGCATGAGTGCCCAGAGCAAAGACATAAAATGTCCCCATGTGTTGCAGACTCGTATGCAAGCGTTTCTTCTTATAAATGATTTGTTATAGGTTTTATGGAGTTTTTTGAAACAAGTATTGTAAAGAAATACTAATTGTGTTAAAACTAAAATGCAAGTATAAGGGGTGATTGACAACTTTGTAGATAGATTAGAATAGAATTACGCAACGGTAAAAATAATCAAATTCTTATTTGTCCATAAAATACCAGATATCTCAAACCTATCGGTGCAGGTCTCTACGCCCTAAGGCGCAATAATCACGAGAAAATCGGAGGGACCGATAAAAGGAGCAAGGTATAGATAAATGTCTGGAATCCGTCGGAATCATTATTATAATGATCTTAAAAAACTAAGCGCTGCGCGCCTAGACGGGGGCTTCGCCTCCTGCACCCCTGGATGATTTCCGCTAAAAGCCTAACGGTTATAATGTGATGTACCTTGAAAAGGTTTACGTAGTAAGGCGACTCACCAATCGAAGGGTGCCAGTGGCAAAACGACCTAAGTGCCTGAACAACAAATTTTCGTACTGCTTCCATATTTAACGAGAACGGCATTGTGAAAGACATGAAACCCTGCGCTAAGGTAGCAGCTCACTACATTACCACTACACTAAGGTTTTCACCTCATCCCCGAACTATATTTGTCCTTCTACTTTCTACAATAAAACATGCCAACTTCTACACTTACTGAGAAACTGATCTCAGTCCTAAATCTTACAGTAAACGCGAAATGACGTGACCGAGCAGCAAGCCAGTATACAATTGGTCCTTATCAAAACGGATAATCGATTTCGATAACATAGTTGGGGGCGAACTTGCGCCATCTCATCAATGTGAAATGGAATGCGAGATATTCCGAGTAGGCTTGAATGCGATCTGCCCCAGTGCCCTCGCTATTAATTCCCTTCTTCCCAACAAAGCTATGCAGGTCAAGGCTGCCAATATTAAATGATCCCCACAAATTGACTTTCATTAAATGATTCTTGAATGAAAATTTGGGAGACGTATTGTACTGAAAGTCGACTTCATAATATAAATATTGATTGACATAAGAGAGGTTTGAACTGTTTCTAAAAAGAATTCAACGGAAAATCGGAATACGATTTTTGACTTTTTGACTTGAAACTTCAACTTCAGAATTTTGACCCGCTCGAGCAGTAACGATGTTAATTTGCGATAACCATCGAAGTGTTCGTGATTTATTTATCCTGTTATCGATGATTGATGGATAGTGGAATCGTTCCTTCTCAGTTAAAAATGCCCTAAGGCTAATGATTGTTTTATTTGTAGTCAACGTATCTTGGTAAAATTTGATATAAAGTCTGTCAAATAAAGTTAATTTTTTGAAGTTCAGCCTTACGAAAGCCACATTAACCCTCTCATTTTACCGATGCAGTAACGGAGTTTCGTTATTTGTATGAAAAAGCAAAAAGTGCGAACGCACTGCGGTAATTATGAGTAATCGAACAGCTGTTTACTTTTCTTGATACAAATGTAGCAATGTTTTTCTGGACAAAGTCTGTGTACCTATTCAGCATAGAGGTCAACATTGGGAAGGAGAGCATATAATGAGAATATTCTAATTCAGCACTGACCGGTTTATTTATCTTTCATTCGATGACCATTTATCCAGTAAGACTCAACATGACGTTCCGAATAATAACCGAATCCATAAACCATTTGGCGATTCCAAATTAAATTAATTGTCAGGTTTACCATTTCAATACTAGTGGCCATTTTAGGTTTGGTTGATTTAGCTGTCTTCTGTTCAGAATCCACCGTTAACAAAAATAAAGTATCGTTTCAGCTGAATTTTTAACTATTTTTTTCGGGCTAAACTGTGTTTTTTTACTCCAAATCGACTTGCTACAAAAATATGAGTTTGTCATCGGATTCGTGAATGGTGATCCTGTCGAGCCACCTCGTTAAACAAATAAGCATTTTCCAGACCCTCCCCTGTTCGGAAAGGCAGAATCACCGGTTAATCGATTTTGCAACTAACTTTCTTGTTGATTTAGGGTGAAAAACGTCTATTTCGCCGTAAAAATCCACGTTTTTGGCAATCAAGCGTAATCGCCTTCAAAAATTTTTTTGTAATAGTCGTTTATCTTGGACTGTTAGTCCAGGGAAGTGAGAGTTACAAACCAGTTTATTACAAACAAGAGAAACAATGGAAAAAAAATTAATTTTCATTAATTCTCAAAATTTGATCTTTGGACTGATTTTCCATCTTCTAAATCATGTTGAAAATGTCTTATTTGCCCCTGAAAATATAGGTAATTCGACGCTCTTCTTATCGTTGTCCTCAAAAGTGATTTTAGAGAATATTTTGAGGGAGCTATGCACATTTTAGTGGTTTAAGATCGATGGTTTGAAAAAAGACCATAGTTCGATATTCTCAACCCTGTACGTAGGATAGCGATCTGCACAGTAGGGGTTCTTAATACTAACAAAATAAGGCTTTCGGTTGTATTTCGCAGAGCTTTTAACATGGACATTAAAGTCTGCCCGTAAATATACATGACCTTCAAACGTATTCTCCATAGACCCTTCATCATATATCCCCTTTTCATAGTTTTTATACTCTTCACTGTCTCACAATTCGGTATACTGTCCTTTTTTGTGTGCCAAATATGCTCTTTTTTCTTTCCATACCTTTTCAATAAGAAAAAAAAAGCAAATACGTAGTTTACCTGCGTCAATTTGTAATCTAAGAGGTGGGTACATGAAGAAAATAGGTAGGCAACCAAGAAAAATGAAGGAAAAGAAGAGGAAAATGATTATGGTAATAGGCTCACCTCCTTTTGGTCACGTTGGGTATTAAATCCCAACAGCAATTTTTTACAATTAATTCAAAGTATCCGTTCCATTCGTCACCAAATTTCAAATTTGCAAAAAAAAAAAAAAAAATTATCTACATGGTTTAGATTTGTATTCTAAAAAATTGTCAACTAACTTTCAAGATGGTATAGTCTACCGCTTAGAACCACAGATTGTAGTAATTGAAGTGTCAGGACAGTTTTTGATGTCGTTATTTAGCGTTGTGATTGGAAAGATGGTTGGTTGTTAGTGGATGAGGAAAGTTAATTCTATTATATTTCGTGCCGAGTAAATGAATGAGCAAGAATGTGTTCATAAATAATATTAATAAATTTAGTGTTTAAAGAAATTTAACAAATCTGATTTTTTTTCTCAAGAGTCTCTTGGGGTCCATCTGGTGGCCCTACCCTCATCTGGCCGTTCATCGTATAGAACATATGCTTTTTTTCCCCCCTCACTTGGCATTAGCCGGTAGCCATAGCCATGATGGTATTTTTATTTGCATACATTTAAATAAGTATTACAATTGCTTTTGTAAAATCATAAAATTAAATAAATTTTCAAAACTTTTGGTAGTAATATATGAATACAAATGTAATGAGTTAAAAATGAAAAAATTAGTAATAAAAAGTACCTAAATAATTTAAAAATTAAATCTTAACATCAATCTCACTCAAGTATGAACAAATTGCTTTATAAACCGGGAACGACTCTGAGAAAATTATTTGTAAATAGTGGACTGGGCCTCCCAGGGTGATCGTAGCCTTCTCCAACATCTTGCTTCGTGGTATCACATACTTCTGGCATTCCATGAGGATGTGTTGGAGGGTTTCTTCTATGCCATCCTGGCAATTGCTGCATTCGGCGTTGTTTCTTACTCCTATTCGATGCAAATATGCCTCACACAAACCATGATTGGCGCGTAAACGTGCGATGATCCGAATAGATTTTCTGTCGAGCACAAACTGACCAAACCATGGTCTTACGCAGACATATGGATTTTCAATCCTATATCGTTCACCCGTTACCGCGCTGCTGTATCGTGATTGCCATTTTGATTTAAGACTGTAATTTGCCTGCCTATGAATGTCTTTGTATGGAAGTCTGATGTCTAAGGCGGTACCACTTCGTCTAGCTTCGTTCGATAAAGAATCGGCTATCTCATTACCTCTGACTCCCACGTGTGCTCGCGTCCACACAAAATGCACCAGCCGATTTGAAACGCTCATACCTCTAATCATATCTAAAATGTCCATTAAGATGCCGTTGAAACTAGGAGTGAGTTTGAAATTATTAAGTTTCATCAGCACACTGCGGCAATCCGTCACCACCACTACCAACTTTTCGCTTTTGGTTGCTAGCGCTAGCGTTCAATTTGAAAGATCGACTAATTGTGGGTCACAAACCGCACATCAGAGCTTGATAGAATGTATCCTGCAGGGTACGGAAGGACTCGTTAAATGATGGGGCCCTAACAGCAGATTGGTAAGAGCACAATAATGCAGAAAGTTCAATAGCGTTACTATGATCCACTGCCAAAGCTCTAAAAGTGGATTGATTTTAAGGGTCCTTTACTTCATCAATTTATAGCCATTAACAACAATATTAGTTACAGGAGTAAATCACAGCTTAATGAAATATTATAATGTACATGGATGTTCAACCAACCTCCTTGCTGTTTACCACAATATAATAATTCTTCTTCTTCTCTAGCGTGAAGGTTCAAAGAACTTTGAGGAAATCGGCGGTTTAACGTAGACTTTAGTGAATTGGTGAGGGGTGACACTATGATTCTCCAAAAAGTCTCTCAACTTGAAACGGACCCTCTTGTCACCCTTGTTGGCTCGGTCACCCTTCCAACCCTAAAGGGATCGTTCGTGCGTAGAAACCGCGGAATTTTTCCTGTTAAGGTAAATACTCTTGAGTTTAGTGAAATAGCATAGTCTGCATAGTTGGGAATAGCACGTATCCTCATCGTATTCGTAACATGATTGTACAGATTAGAAATTATAACGAACTGCGATTATCGTGTAACACGTGTTGATCATCATTATTATTATAAATGCTTTGCTCCCAATTTCCTCGCCTCCTTTGGCTTATTTAAAAAAATTTAAAAAAAGTTACAAATTATTACATGGAGTATTATTACTTCTGCATTAGAATAACCCTTCAACGTAAATCACTGATTTATGTTTATCATACGTACTAAGTGGTACACTATGTAAAATAGGTTCTCCATCCTCTACATCTTGTCTTGTCCCGTCTAGATGACATTCATATTTATATTTCAGCAGGTTAGATCGATTAGCCACACTGATGGCTCGGGCAGATATACCCCGAGAACGGCGATAGCAGAATCGCTGGGGACAGTTGCTACCATTTTCCAGGCAGAAATACGTACCATAAGCTCTTGTGCCGACAGACGTTTGGGTCGGCTAGTTAATGGAGCAACAATTTATATTCTACCAGATAGTCAAGCGGCCCTTAAGGCGCTGGCCTCTTTTACGATTTCCTCGAGGCTGGTGCGGGAGTGCTTGGCTAACCTCAAGACCCTTGCCAGTAACAATAAGGTTACATTGGTGTGGTGCCCTGGGCACCGAGGGGTTGAGGGGAACGAAAAAGCTGACACCCTTGCCATGAATGGAGCTGGTTCCCTCCCGTTGGGTCCAGAACCCTTCCTGGGCACTAAGGAGAGCTTTTTTGGGGGGGAGCTTTCCAAATAGGAGAGTAAGTAGAGTACTGTCTACTGGCTCCGTGTTAGGGGGCAGAGGCGGGCAAGGCAATTTATCGACTTCTCCAGGAAGAGAGCTAACGAGCTACTCAGTCTAGGAAGAAGGTTGATAAGTGCAGTAACGGGGCTCTAACGGGGCACTTTCCACTTAGATACCATCTCCACAAAATGGGCAAATCTGGCAACATCCTCTGCCAGTTCTGTGGGGCAGAGGATGAGACTGCGTGTCATGTGATCTGCCGTTGCCCTGTGCTGGCAAAACAGCGTTTTCGAACCTGGGGATAGGCTTCCACTGATCCTCGGTAGGGAAGATTTGACCTTCCAGCTTTGGCTGGGGTCGACGACATTAGGTTGTCATAACAGACTGGGAGGTCAATGCCTAACCAGTAATTACCAACCAGTTAGTGCTTGGGTCCCAGGCAGTTCCTGACGATGGGTGCAGGTGCTACACTGGGCATATAGTGCTTGGTTCGGCAGGGTGCCCAGGTCGGGCAGTCAAATGTGCCTGGGAAGGAGTTTGAGGTAATGACCTCCTTCTCCAGCCACAATAGGCGTCATTGGTAAAAGAAAAAAAAATAGCCACAAGAGCTTGATTACAGATTTCCATACCTTGTAATCCAAAACGCAATCGGATGCCCAACACCAACCTTCACTAGTCCCTTTGATAGAAACAAAAGCTGAAATCAAAACTTATTGCTCACAAAGCTCTGCACACCATGGAACATTCCATATCCTTCAACATGTTACTTTGGAAAACCCTCGATTTACCTCGAATCATCTTGTTACCATTCAAATTTCGGCTTTTCAGTGTGATTACGACAGGAAATAGCCATTACAGTTATTCGGGATATTCGAGCTTTGATTCCTAAGTAGCTTGCTTTCCCAGTTTCTGAATTATAATAACTTACTCTGGACCTCATTGAGCGGTCTCATTGCTTTCTTCTTTCTGAGATTTGATCCCAACTCCCTTCTAACTGAGAACAGTGGGACCAACTCTTCCCATCAGAGGGTTATCTTCAGTTTTTTGTGGGTTATGATATTTAGGTAGTACGTCGGATGTTCCTTGAATTCATTTACGAACTCGATTTTCCAGTAGTTACTCAATAATTATCTATCCTTATTTGGTGTTGCGACTATTTATAAATATGAAAAATGCACTTCTTGTCTGGTATTCGTGTTGGAAAATGAGTACTTCAATACAGAGCGACAAGACATCACAATACGCTAGCAGTAAATGGGTAATCCTTTGTTTCCCTTAACTACCGCTGCGAGCGAATCGATGTGGCTAGGCCTACCCACGATGCGCTGTAGGCAGCTCTTCAATACACATCGTCTTTGACAGGTAGTTACATTTTGGCAATCGAATTCCCGGCCAAATGGCAACTATTCGCCTAAATCAAGCGGCACATCGGTCTCGTCAGTAATTCACGAGTGAAACACGGCGCACTAGCTGTATTCACACCACGGACGGAGAGCTAATTGAATCAATGGCTAACGATCGTGTCGCCAGGACGTAGCCTTCAGTTGTTCCCGCTCGCCGCCCCAACCGTCTTTCTTATCCGACGAAAAAGCAATTAAAACAGGGTTTTCTAGTCAAGCTCTTCCTCTCACCCTTTTTCTACCCGTTGATTATATCCGAGGATCCCGCAGCGCGAAAACCTCTTTCTGGGGAGAGAGAACGCGGGCTTTACGGCACCAAACACCGGCTCCGAAAGGCGCTTTGGGTGACGTCGGTCGATCAATCTTCCCAACTAATCCCAGATACGGCTTAGCCGAGACGTTTCCCCGAGAGTGCTGATATGAAATTAACTAACTGACGGACAACATCTTGATCCTGGCGTTTTCAATAACGTTCAAGGTCGAGGGGGCAACGCTCTATTGGAAGGCAAGTGGTTGGTTATTCCTCCCCTTCCTGCTCTTGAGAGAAACCAAACATTTCAATCGCTCTTAGTTGCAATTCTACCCTCATTTTATTGAATTTACATAATTTTATCAAAATATGAATGTAAATTTCGCTCAAAACTTCGTCAAACTTCACATATTGTTTTGGAGAACGAGACATTTTTCAACATCCAAAGGAAATGAAGGAGCATTCATGCGGCGAAATGTTGAACAAAATGGTGCAAATGATTACACCAAGGTTTATTATCTCTGTATTATATAGCTTTTCCAAGTCAAATTGAGAATTTTCCAAGTCGAATTGAGAATTTTCCAAACTAAATTGAGATTTTTCCAAACAAATTTGAGAATTTTCCAAACCAATGTGAGAATTTTCCAAATCAATTTGAGAATTTTCCAAATCAATTTGAGAACTTTCCAATCTAAGAGACTTTCACTACTAAAAGGAAGAGGGAGTTTTCCAAACCGAATTGACAATTTTTTAAGGCAATCCAAGACTTTTATTGAAAACAAAATTAGTGAAGCAAAATGAAAGAATAGCACTTTATGAACAAATTAACATTGAAATCAAAAATAAAGACAAAATGAACGAAGAATAAGGCCACCCCGCATTTTTGTTTTTGTTCACTTCAATAGACCAGCCAAACGCAGAGTGGCCTCGATTTTTTCTGTTCTTAACAAGACCGTAATTTTTATGAAGTATTCTTCGTTCATTTTGTCTTTTTGATTTTATTGTTAATTAGTTCATAAAGGCTATTCTTTCATTTTGCTTCACTAATTTTGTTTTCAATAAAAGTCTTGGATTGCCTTAAAAAAATTGTCAATTCGGTTTGGAAAACTCCCTCTTCCTTTTTAGTAGTAAAAGTTTCTTAGATTGGAAAATTCTCAAATTGATCTGGAAAATGATTTGGAAAATTCCTAAATTGGTTTGGAAAAATCTCAATTTGGTTTGGAAATTCTCAATTCGACTTGGACAATTTTTATTACTAACAAACATGGAAACTTCCTGGTATTTCAAAATTTTTCGATATCCTGTTTTTTGCATATTTTATCTGTTTGATTACACCGTTTAGCAGTGGCAGAAAGTGATGCATAGCGCTTAGTCCCAAATAGACCTAATTTATCATTGTACACATACACCCATACTGTTTTCACGGATTCGGTTTGGAATGGTATGCAACAGATTTGTGTGCAGTTATTTTTTGGTTTATTATTCAATAATAAACCATTGTAATCGCTCTGGAAAAAAATTCTAACCCCCCCCCCCCCCCCCCAGAAAATTTCATGGTTTACGTTTCAAAGGGTGTAGAATCCGAATCTGCAATAAAATTTTCCGTCCGTCCGCCGTACGTCTTAAATGCGTAAAATGCGTAAATAAAGTGCGTAAATTTTCAGGAAAAATTAAATCCATTTCTTGTCTCTCACTTAATTTAAAGTGCCCTTTAAAGAAGTTTCCAAAAGGAAACCTCAAGAAAAGAAGCGGCCTAAATTTGGACTCTTTTTGAAGAACTTTCCATGAGGAATCGAATGAGCCCTTCCCCAGGTTCGTAGGTCTAACCATTCCCGATATACGGCCCGATTTATGGTGCCAACGTTTGCGTTTTTTTTTTTTTTTTGGTTCATTATTGTTTATGTTTTCATTGCTGTAACCTAGTGATGTAGTAATTTGGATACTGTAGTTAACTCCTAAAAGGCTTTGTAGCCGATACACGGGTTGAAGCATTCTGATACGCATGAAACGCTGCAAATTCTTTCACTGGGGTTTATTATTCAATTGGCTTGCGTTCATGATTTGAATTTCTACTAAGCTTTGGAGTGTGCGTGATTTCACAGGTGATAGAGCTATTATTGAATTTCAGGAGGCACACAAATATGATCAACTGAACAATCCAAATACATAGGTATTTTGGTTGAGAACAGATTTACGTGCTCTATGCATATCTCCTGAAATTCAATAATCGCTCTATCACCATTGAAACACGCACACTCCAAAGCCAATTGAATAATAAAGCCCAGTGAAAGAATTTGCAGCGTTTTTAAACAAAATTAAACTATTTTTTAACACAATGCGTGCGGGTGTGTGTGTTCGACGTCGTTCCCAATGACGTTGTACTTGTCTGTAAGGTGGATCTCGACAAAGACGCAACCACTAAACGCGGAAAAATAGCCTGTAGTCTTATTCGGTTATATTTTGTATTGAAATGAAGTAAAAGAGTTGTTCTGTTCGTTACTCTATGCAGGAGAACTCTTCAAAGGAAAATCATACTCACTAACTACAATTGCGTAGTTTGTGAGTCTGCTGTCAGCTGTCTGTTGGGTTCTGGTTGTTTACAAGACAGGTTAATATGTATTTATGAATATACAGTAGCTGTAGCTATACTTTCCTATATTCAGGACTAGATTTTGCAACGTTTCTATATTCTAGATTTTCCATATGTTGTCAAAAGTAAACCGTGAACGGGACCGCGGACAGCGGGTTTTGGACCGTTGAAACGCACGGACGATGACATCAGCTGTGTTGCTGTCTGTACTGTACAGACGAGACGGAGGTTAGATTGATGTTGATAGTGACACATATTGTTTAATTTATTTGGGTAATTAAAAAATCTATTTCTTGAACAATTTTTATGAAATAATAACTATTAAAAGTTTAATGTGCATCAGATAGTTTTTTTTAAGCGTATATTTATATATTTATTATATATTATATATTGAACATAACAACTAGTTACATCATACATACATACAGTAAGTAACTATCAAGTTATTTAGCTATAACATAATTACGCAATTTTATGGTGAGAGTTCACTAACTAGCACCACACTACACTATCACATCGGTATCAGCATCCCAAGTCCAAGGGTTTGGTCCTCTTCAGGCGCCGAATAGTACTGGAGTTGTCAAGAAGCTGAATGGCTTCCAAATTAGTATGAGCGTGAAGCCGCTGTTCATATCTTCGAGCTAATTTTTTCGCAGAATCTCTTACGGTTTCCACTCTGAGATCTTTATGGAGGTCGTCATTTTTGATGTACCAGGGAGCGTTTACTGCACACCTCAGTACTTTATTTCGGAAAGTTTGAATCATTTGCATGTTAGATTTTGCTGTGCAGCCCCATAGTTGGATGCCATAAGTCCAAATAGGCATTAGCAATGTCTTATACAGAAGAATTTTGTTATAAACGTTGAGTTGTGAGTATCGCCCCATAATCCAATAAAGCTTGCGAAATTTGATTTGCAGCTCTTGCTTTTTTTTCTTTACGCACCCCTAAGCACTGGCACCCCTAAAAATGTTGGCCTAAATCCGCCCATACCCACGACCTGCTACTTTACAACTAAATTTATATTCTCCGCCATCCGTTACCAATCCAAATTAAGGTGGTTAACCTCGAAGAATATCCCCATCAAAATAATCCAGTTCTCTCGTCACGGTCCCTTTCAGTTTTCCGAATGAACCCGGCGCTCCCTTTTCACATTTCTCCCGGAAAACAGAACTTGGAATTCATTACTCCGACCCCGGCCTGGGAAAGGCGGAGCCCCTCCCGTTCTATGATTGATCGGGCCGAGGCCAAGTTTTAATTGTTCCTATTACTCCCTCCCTCGGTTTGTAATTGGTGCCACCCCCTAACGACCCCTCAAGCTATTTGAATTAATGCAGGAGCCAACATTCGAGGCACCGTTTATATTTCTTGCGGTTTCTTTATCAACTCATTTAGATTATTCGGCAAAAACTCTTGTAAAGTCGTCGTCTGTGGGAAGATGGAGGATGATATAAGAATTTTCAAACGGGATTTATGATCACGGGGAATTATTTATGTCGTAGCGTGTGATGTTTTACAATTATTACACGGTATTAAGAGAAGCACGTAAATCAAATCCCTAGTTTTTCTCCCCTCTTAAAGAATGCATTGAGATATTGCTTCATGTTCCTGAAAATAACAATATCCGTAATAAGCTACAAATTACAAAATATATTATCTTGAAGTGCGATTTCGATGAACATTCATAAATCATGGGTTGAGGTTGATGAAAAATAAATTTGGCTTCTCCAAGCTTATTTAAACAGCTGTTTCTGAAAAATATGTTGTTGCTATTTCATTACTTTTTAATTTTCAACAATCACACTAATTTTCATTTGAATTTGATTCCAAAATTAGGAAAAACATATTGCTAAGTAAGTATTGCATACATTACAGGGACATCCATATGTAAAGTTTTTGTATGATGACTCCTCATAAACCATTACTAATATTTTTTTAAATCAGACCAAATCCATTCATTTGTTTCACAGTCAGTTGATTTGAAACAATGCAGAGTACCGATGACCTCATTCTGAATTATGCAGTTTAAGTCATCTACATCTTTATTGCTATCAACCAAAATTGCTCGCTCACTCAACCATTTATTATTTTTGAGGTTAGTAATGATGTTTGGGGATACTTTGTTGATGAGAACAAACTTACAGAAATTCTGAGGACATGAAATCAATCCGCTCGATTTGTCGATAAATAACTAATCGACCATTACCGATAGTCAGTTTCTATATCAGTTGCTTTTTGTCATCTTCTTCTTATCCAAACGTTGGCGACCACCACAGCGAATGCAGCCCGGTCCGCAGCTGCTCTAAATAGCTCCTCAGCACTCCCAATCCCAGTCCAGCTCCTAATATTCCTAAGCGACGAGAGCTGCCGCCTCGCAACGCCACGACGGCATTCCATCAGGTCGAGGATGTGGTCTGTCATCAAGCATATCTTCTTCACGCGACTGTCAGCCAGTCAATGCTGAGACGAATCCCCAGCTATAGCGCTCTTCAAATCCCCCAAAGCAATCGGTGTCAACATCGTCACTGTTCCTGACACTTGCAAGCTTTTCATTGAGTTCTGCAGCCAAAGCTGCCCTCACTTCTTCTAACTGATGTTGTGGGTCCGTCCGCTTACGAGGAAGGTTACGCTTAATAGTTTTCAAATTCACTGACAGATCAGCTACCAGTGGGTTATGGTCAGATCCAATGTCAGCATTATTATACGCTGCCACCCTCTTCACACAGTTCCTGAACCGTCTTTTGTTACACCAAGTTCAATATCACGTCCCTCGGGAACGTGATAAACAGTATCTCATGTCGTTCTTCAGATTCTAAGCTACCTCCCCACTAATGTTCAGCCAAATCAGGTCAGCCGTTCGTGAGTTATACACAGTGTTACTGACACGACTTTCTTTTTTACATATGTATATCGAACGATTGCGATTATTGGCCGTTGAATAATATGAGTTTTTATAGATTCTTGGGTCGGTTTTAAATGAGGAATGCTTGAGTTGGCAACATTTCTAAAAAATTGTATTTTCATTTTGAATCCATTGTTTAGTCTTGGAGACATGCAGGGAGTTCTACCTTCTTCAAGAGCAAGGGGATAGTGTTATATTTGATGATTGTTTCGTCCTGGAAATCTGAACAAAAATTATACCCGGGGAGAACAAATAAACGCTGCTTCAATCAGAAAAGGCCAGTTCTAATGTTTTGGGAGCGTATGATCCTCCACGGTTGAATATCTGGCGTTAGCTGTGTGACAACACTTCTCCATGGCAGGTTTCTCTAGGCACCTGAATGTCAATTCCGAAAACCTAAATTAATTTTCTCTTTAGTTTGAAAAAGGCACAAACCGAAAAAAAAAGTTTGTTTCATCAGTTACTGTTTCTATCTAAAAATATTGTGAATCCATAAATATAATAAAACAGGTGGAAATAATGAAGATACAACGGTATACCGCTAGCACTCCCTTCTTCCAGTTGGATTTGAAAGATTAAAACTTTTGTTCCAAAACTAGTATTCATAATACTGTGAATACTGTGGGTCGTATTCTGTAACTATATATATTGTAATAACTGTGTACATTATACAGTGGGTCCATTGAACGTATTGAGATTCTATGTCATTACTTTCAGTTGTAATTTGAATGGTGTCTTCTGTGGGGCCTCTGAAATCCGGTAAGGGCGCTCTCAATCAGCGTCCGTCGTTTGACATCAGAAGTCAATTAGAAGGTTTGGAGATCATTGATGAGCAGAAACTGAGAGCTCGTGTGGCTAATTTCGTCGCTAATCAATCTAATGAGCTGGAGTGTAACGTGATGTCAGAGAAGGCTGCTCAGACGCGCCTGCATGCAAATCGGAACGTGTGATTTTACAAGGGTTCATAATAAACTGACGAACTAATGATGAAACCACGAGTTTGTTGTTTTGCGGGTGTCAGATCGTTTTTATTTAGCTGTTCTTCCGAGGTTCTGCATAAAAACATATTCAAGATATCGTATTTCGAGAAATGAAACTTAAATCACGAGATCTCGCATCCCGGAGCGTCGCTGTCCCTAGATACTCCCTCATTTGAACTTCCCTTTCGAACGCTTTCCGGACGAAGGCCGATTAGGTGACAACGACGCTCATCCGATTATCCGGCCTCGGGTCGATGCGTTCGCTCGCACCGTGGAAAGGATGATCCGGTACCCCCGACCCTGAAAACGGTGGCCCCCGATCCTGGAAACGGGCCTCCTCCATCTCCCGGCGAGTTAACCCGATCAGAGTCCCATTGCCGCACCCCATTAGTATTGACTACTCATTACCAGCACCGCTCAGACTTTAACTTCGTTCTACTTGATAGTCCATTAGGGCAAACATTTCGCCGGATAATCTCTCGTCTCACCTGTTCTGTTCTCGACGCGGAGCTCTCCGACTCACTCCATCGCTCTCGTCGACTCACTCGGTCGCGCTCTATCGCCTCCCAGGCTTGTTACACGGTAGCCAACTCATGGTGATTCATTGCTGTTCCTATTTTCAACAATATAGAACAAATTCTTACAGTTACATCAACCCTTAACTCTACCTCGCCAACACAAAATTTTCAAAACTTAAGGTGTCCATGGAGTACATTTAGTTCTCAAGTAATTCGAAATAACATAGTTTTAGCTAAACGGATATAGCATTTCCAAATCTAATTCAACATTTTCCAAACCAAATTCAACATTTTGCAAAACAATTCAACATTTTGCAAAACAATTCAACATTCATTAAATTTTTTACGAAATTTAGTATTTGTGTAAAGGTTAGCCAGCTGCCGCCGTTGGCAGAAGAAGCAAAGCGTTCTTAGCACAATTCGAGCAGTCGCATGGAGTTAGGTCCTACGGCCGCTACTCCCCGTTCAATTGCACGTGGTATGACATACCTAGTCTAGTTGTCGAATTTCTGGATTTACAAATTCTTTAAAAATTTAATGAATGTTGAATTTGTTTTGTAAAATGTTGAACTTGGTTTGGAAAATGTTGAATTTGGTTTGGAAAATGTTGAATTAGATTTGGAAATGCTATATCTCTCGAAAAATTTTCCTTCATCACTTTATTCCAGAACTCGTAATGTTTCTGGATTTCTCATGATGTTTATGAGTACACTAGTTTAATGGCCCTGCTATGCAGGTTAAAAGGAAATAGGTGAATAACACAATGAGGGAGTATAATCACAATATGCAAATTCAAAAAATCTTATATCTCAAATCCCCGAGGAGAGGACCACGTCGCTTGCCCTGGGAGACGCTTCCCCCCGCTGGGAGAGCCTCCACTGGCGGGGTCGGGGGGAGGAGGGAGCAGGTCGGTTGCCCTGGGAGACGGGGAGGGAGAATTCCACCCGCCCAGCGTTACCACCCCCTGAAACGTCGATATACTCTGATAAGATCGTCTTTATATAGTGTGATGATTACCGATTGTTATTACAGGCGAAGTCAACTCCGTCTGTAGTGATGTCGGCCATGACAGATACCTATATTTTAGCATAGCACATGCTCTAGCCTTGGATTACGTATCTGAAAACCGCTAAGCGTGAGCGAACAAGGATGTTAGTAACGGGGTTGCAATTTAAGACTTCACTTTCCGAGGTGATGGAATAAAACTAAAGTAACTTATAGGCTTGTCACAATAATTCGCTGCACAGAAATACTGAGGGAGATGTTCGCTACTCATCAACACCAAAAGTTTAGACGACAAGGGTCTGTCGCAGTAATTCAATAACAGGATAGAAAGATGATACAATGGTTTTGAAATTGGTATTTGATTATCAGACCGCTTTTCTCCGACTGCCTCGACTACATTTGAGCGCACCGAACCTTTAGAACCTGGGGAAATGGTCGGTTGTGGATTTCACGTTTAGCGCTTGCTCAGACTGGTTTATTGATTCCTGACCATTGATACTCTTAGGAGACGATGTACAGCAAAACCAGCACATTCCTTCCAATTTTCATCAAAATGGGTTGTGGACTGTAGGCTGCTCCTTACAAAGATCAGCGGAAGCACAGATAGACACCGAAAGCAAGTTTTAGATTGATCTAAAACCCGAAATGTATGCTACCTTTATGAAATAGGGGTCATTATTTCAGTTAATCGTTTCTCATGTTAAATTAGTCTTCTACTAAATAGAGTTAATCGTTCCGTATATCAGCCTAGCATACAGGACGTTGGTTATTGTTTAGTCCGGATACATCTAGTGGGTTCAGGTTGATAACATTTCAAGTTTCTATTCAGGGACAGTTCTCAACAGTCAGGCCGATAAATGCCGGAGTTCCGCAAGGCGGATGTCTTTCGCCGTACCTCTACACTCTCTACTGCTACGATCTCCCTCTCCCGAAAGCCCCAGAGTTCTCAGCTCTATATGCTGACGATTTGGTTTATGCTGTGAGCTGCCCCGACTCGGAATCAGCCACTAATCGCCTACAGCAAATGCTACATGATCTGGGCCAGTGGTGCACCAAATGGAGGCTCAAGATAAACCCAAACAAATCGCGGACTGTCACCCACACCTACAAACGCTCATTTACCAACCATCTTCTGACCTATAACAATGAAGCAATCCACCTCCACCTCCCACCGCTATCTCGGCCTCATATTGGACCAGAGATTAACGTTCCATGACCACATCACCGAGTTACTAAAAAAAAATAAAAATAAGGACTAATCAGCTGAAATCCCTTCTTAACAACCCTAACTTACTGACCCATAAAGTCATGATTTACCTCTCCCTCATCCGCCCCATCTGGACCTATGCTCCCCCAATCTGGGGTACCTGCTCGAAGTCTGAGTTCCGCCGAATCGAACAGTAGCAAATCGCGATCCTACAGCGCCGTGTCGTCCACTCTCCTCCCTACGTCAGAAACAAAACCATTTACGACGATTTCCACATCCTTAATCCCACCGAACTGCTCTTCAAACACACCAGTACCTTCATCATTAACAACCGAGATAACTTCAACCCCCTCGCTGCTGGCGGTTTATCACCTCCTCTACCAACACCTCTTCTAAATCGCCCTCGCTACGTATTCACTAACTTCATCTCCATAGACTAGCTACAAAATCAAGTGAAGCACCGTGTACTTAATTAATTTTCCAAGTTAATTAAGGTCAAACGTTTTGAATACGTAAGCCACTTCGTCAATACGGTATCCTATTTAATTCAACGGTCGTAAATAAAAGGATGTAAAAAAAAAGGATACATCTCGCTAATAAACCACTTGGACTAAGGTATACCTCAGGTTCAAGTTCTTTATTAGCAAGGTGACATACTCATTCAGTTGGCGTATTTTCAAAGGAATTGAAGCAATACAAATTTTCATCAAGTGATCCGTTTAAAGCCATTCTGTCACAATTCCTAATTGTAGAACTTCGCAATATATTGTGCGTTAATACGTGATTTATTCAGTGCTGAAAGAAACAGTAAATTATCCCACTATTTCAAAATGAATTATGAGTTGACTGGCTATCACTTTTTGAGAACATTAACGTGCTGGTGTGTACTAAAATGAGCTTAAAATAATCACTAACATATCAACAAAACTGCTAAAAATCTTTAAATTATGCTTTATTAGTAAGATATGACTTGAATTTATGGACTAGAACAAATTCAGTTTGTTTTGCAGACAATTATGCTAAAAATGTGCTAAGATGTCACTGAATTGTACTAAAGATTGCAATACAAAATAAGTAGGGGATCATGAAAAAAAACTATCAATTTAGCAGGATGTTATTCAGATACAGGTTAGTTGCCACAAAAAGAGTTATTTTACTATTTCTGTTCACACAAAATGCTCAAATTTCAAATATCATGTTGTGGGAATGGAACTCTATTTATCTTCCATTATCGGTGATGTTACTGCCGTACTTGCACGGAAATTACCGTGCGTTTACAGTAATTGGCCGTACTGTTGGCAACCTTGCGTTCCGATTTCGACGCTATCCATCATCTATCCGGTCCCTCCTGCGCTCGCCTAATTATGCCCCTCGCTGAGCCAACGGCTCCGATCGCTTTCTCCGCCGCGGGCTCTGGGTTAAATGAGCCGTAAACCGGAAAATTCTACGTTGTACTGTACCTATAGTAGAGTAGGTGCAGGGATGAGCCTAATGGACCTTGACATAAACGTCATAATACAGGTAATAACATTATACCGATTATATTGACTACCTATTATGCCATGTAGACCGTTTAATTATTTCACCACCCTAGAAGCCGAAAAAGATAACATCTTAACAACTCGAACGCGATGGTTAGCTAACGTGATGACTCGATCGCAGATTAGCCTAATACTGGGAGGGTTGCAGAGTTGACTTACACAATATAATTCATATTCATAGGATTCATTACTTTTTCGTTATCGGTACTTACTAATTCATTTTTCAATTATGGGTAGAAGGCCATTTTTTCCAAGTGAAATCGCCTAGAAAATGGCTGTATCATGTCCCCTTTTTCAGAATCTCGTGGAGATACAAATTGAAAATGTTTAGTTCGGTTGGTATAACCACGTATCATTAAATAGAACTTTTGGATAATTGCGTACAAAATCATACGCCATAATACACAAACAATGCAAATCATATTGACTTTATAACTTTTTTTTCAAATCCGCTACACAATTTAAAAGTTTTATGACTCAATATGTATCAATAGTTGATGATTGGTAAAAATTTTGTTCAAATGTATTGATTGGGGATCGAGAAAAAGGTATTTTTGTCATGGAAATGTAGTTTTCCGGCATTAATTTTTTACTTGCTTCCCCATGTCCTTTTTTTGGTGTAATTGATTGCATTCATTGTGTAAATTAATTTAAAAATATCGTCGGGTTCCGGGTAAAAGTGACCAAGTAACATTTTTTTCAAAATGAGCTTTTTTTTGTCATTCCGGTACTAAGGAACGTTGTCTACTGTGTGTTGTTGCTAAGAACGTCATCTTCAAACTGATGTGCAAGAAATACTTGAAAATAAATTTTACCTGCCTGACCCAAAGAGTTTTATGTGACCAAATGGCATTTGAACTCAACCACAAAACACGAGATGGATTATAAATGTACTCTCGCTGGTGCATGTAAATATTATCATTTGCCATTTGATCACTTTTACTGTGTAAGATTTGTAAGATTGCATAGTGGGCAGGTGAAAATGACCAATTACAGTGATAGGTAATGGATAACCTTTTCTAACAGAAATAGGTATATCATTGTTATTAGATGCTTGGCAACACGATAAATTAACGGAAAAACTATTCAATCCCTCAATTTCATGTAACTATGCGACAGATTTTTGAAGAATTGAATTGACCAAATGAGTAAAGCTTGAAACTCCAGGCAGGTAAAAATGATCAAATAGAGTTTTCCGGAAAACAGCTCTTATTTAATCTGAAGTGAATTTTGAAGCACGATATCATAGGCAGGCACTAGCTAACTACCTACAGTATAAAGAAAAATCGAAACATAGTCGGATGAGACATCACACAACCAGTGTTCGTAAGAAGAAAATAGGTGAAACTTCAGATCGCTCCCCTGTAAAATTTTGCAAATGTTACTTGGTCACTTTTACTCGGAACCCCACGATATATAGGTAAATGAATTTTTTTTTTCTAATAGATTCTTACCCTTAGAATATCAATACCTAAATTTCATCATGAATCATTCACTCGATTCCGAGTTTGTAGGTTCAAATTTCTGCAATCCCACTTGAGGCAATGGGAGCCGACAATATCGTGAACTCCGGGGTAACTTGTGTCGCCTAAACGGTGCTTAAATTGAAAACGTCTGCAAGTTTGCCACTCAAAATGGTAGACTTGAAGTTTCATACAAAAGCGATGGAGTTTCATCAAAGTTGATGAAATTCAAAAATGACTTTTTCGGCATCGATCTTAGTGAATTCTAAAAGGTGAAATCGGAGGGCAGATATTTCAAAAGTCTGAATATCAAAAATTACCTTAATAACAGTATTTTTTAAATGAACGCTTGGCGGGAAAAACGTTGGATGTTACATATTTTCGAATTTTTTTTTCTCGATGGAATAACGTTGGTTGTGTTTTCAGTCACGCGTTTCTGCCGTTTTTAGTTGTCAGAGATTCCAATAGATCACTCTAATTTCGGTAGAAAGGAACAAACTGGTCACTTTTTCTAATGGAATAACGTTGGATGTGAAAGCGCGCGTGCTAGCAACACTGGAACGCGCGTTGTTGCTCTTCGTTGTTGCCACTTCTTTATTCATCTCCATTGCCTATTTCCAGAGAAAAAAAGGCTGACCTGGTGGACATGTGCAAGTATCTAGCTGATTGTGAACATAGATCGTTTTATGAAAACCTCCCTACAGTTTAAAAAATAAGTGATTTCACGCACTTTTGTAACCATTTTTTCACGTTTTATTTCAGTTTTAATGCTGTAATAAAGTTTTCTTGAGTTCCTACCTATGTTGCAGTTTGATATCTATTACTATACTAACTTCTTTGAATGGTGGAATAAGGGGGTAGAGGGGGGTACATAAACCGATTGGAATCCAAAGAAAGTAAATACTAGAATAAACATAGGTAGATACCTATAATTTTTTCTCTTTTTAGAACTATAAGTGGGAGGGGGGGTAAAAAAATAAAAATTGGAATATCAATTAAGTACCTTGTACCGAAAAATGGGAATAAAAATGGTAGATACTTACAATTTTGTTTAGTACGTAGTATTAAAATCTTGACTAGGAAAAATAGTATCAATGGAAGAACATTGTATGTTCTCTTTGGCATTGATTAGGTTTTTTAATAAATTTGTTTACCGGTTACCAGCCTCCTGCAAAATTTTGCAAATGTAACATCCAACGTTTTTCCAGGCATTCAAATGTTCCTTGTGGATAGAGCCGCCTTCAACGAATAGAAGGACCTCACCAGGGCCTTCCAAGTTCTGAGGCAATATGTTAGCAATACTCAAAGGTGAGCCCCAAAGCTTAAAAATTCTCAGAGTAGCAGTTTCAAGAAACAGAATGGAGGAGCTATCCCTGTCCATCACAGACCTATCATAAAGCCGAAGTTCATTTCGATGGGATACCACTAACACGATCTTTCGAGAAAGGCTTCTTTGATAACTTCAGTATCAAGTAATCAGAGCTAACGCACTCCTCTACCGTTATTCATGTAAATTTGACAAAATGTGGCCAGCCGTTTCACCTTAAATTATCGTATCGTACTTTCGGCAGAATCAAAGGTTTAGTTACTTATTGTACACTGGAACAAGGTGATTAAGGGGGAGGTTTAGTTAATCCCTCCAAAGGCTGAAGCGATTACGCCCGTAACACCCAGAGGATATCCCTGAGTTAAAAAGCATCATGTTTATCCTCAGTTGTAGCAGTTTCCAGAATCGAGAAGGAGGGACGTTCCTTGTCCATCACAAAACATGGGATAACAATGTATGATTAGTGTCAAATTGTACTCCTATTTCAATAAAATTGAGCTTGGAAAATGGACGAAAACGACCCTCGACCGGTTCTCTCGGTATCGGAAAGTTTTGAGTTGAATGCGAGTTTTAGTGGGCGAAGCGAGGAAGACGGAAAGAGGAAAACTGATGTTCGGGAGGAAGAGGAGGCGGAGAGGATTCGCGATAAATCATCCGAGGGACGTTTGTGGTCCTGAGCTAAAAACAGCGGCAAATATCATATTCGGCAGCGAAAAGTCCCCCCCCCCCCCTCCTATCGTATCCCCTACTCGCCGCCACTTCCCATCACAAGCCCGGAGATTCAATTGGGGAACACGGCATTCACACCCTAACGCCACCAAATCGATATGCATCGGTTCCAAGTCGTTCTTCAATATTTTGGCTATAGCAGAGAAAAACAAATCTGTTCGAGTACGTATTTTATACCCAGTTGATAGAGGCGGAGCTAGAAACACGGTGGTTCGTTCGAGACAAAATAAACCAGCAAGTATCACGAAATCCAACAATATTGTAACACGTGGAGAAAACGTATATTTCATCAAAATAATGAGATACAACATGAATCGACGGACATACAATAACTGACTGAAGTAGAATAGAATTTGTAACGTTTGGAATTATTTCCTCTACAATGTTGGAACTAGTAGAGCTACACGTTCCTCATCTACACTGTGTCGTTATAACTGATAACGTATTACTGAATGGTTTGTAATTGATCCGTAGTACTGAATGGTTTGTATTAGTTTCGATTCGTGATCAAGATCAATGGTAAATGATGTGCAGTTAAACCTGAAAAATCCGTGAGAAACGTTGTCCTAATTGTCGAGAATTTTCAACAATTTGGTATGTTAAAATTTATTGAGCTATGAAAATCAAACAGTTGAATCCTAAATAGAAAGCTTCTTCAAAGAATGATTAATTTAATATAATTCATTTATTAATATTTGGAGTGGCCAAATATAAAGACATACACACACTTTTTTTTTTGGTTTATTATTCAATAATAAACCATTGTAATCGCTCTGGGAAAAAAAAAAAAATCTAACCCCCCTGAAAATTTCATGGTTTACGTTTCAAAGGGTGTAGAATCCGAATCTGCAATAAAAAATTTTCCGTTCGTCCAAAAGCACAAAAAAGCAAATTTTCAGAAAAATCCATGTTGGTCCGGCAACGCCTCAATTCTTGAGCCAGCTCTCTCACTTAATTTAAAGTGCCCTTTAAGGGTTGTCAATGTTTTGTAAAATCCCTCAAAACCTCAAAAAAAGTCAAGGCGGCCTAAATTTGGACTCTTTTTGAAGAACATTCCACGAGGAATCGAATGAGCCCCTCCCCAGGTCCGTAGTTCAAATCATTCCCGATGTATGGTCCGATTTATGGTGCCAACGTTTGCGTTATTTTGGTTTATTATTGTTTTTGTTTTGATAGCAGTAACCTAGTGACGTAGTGATGTAGTAATGTGGATACTGGAGTTAACTTAAAAGGCTTTGTAGTCGATACACGGGTTGAAGCATTCTGATAACCATTTAAAAAAATTATTTAAAAAAAAACGCTGCAAATTCTTTCACTGGGGTTTATTATTCAATTGGCTTGCGTTCATGATTTGAATTTCTACTAAGCTTTGGAGTGTGTGTTTTCTCACAGGTGGTGATAGAGAGATTATTGAATTTCAGGAGATATGCATAGAGCACGTAAATCTGTTCTCAACCAAAATACCTATTTGGGTTGATCAGTTGATCATATTTGTGTGCCTCCTGAAATTCAATAATCGCTCTATCACCTGTGAAACACGCACACTCCAAAGCTTAGTATAAATTCAAATCATGAACGCAAGCCAATTGAATAATAAACCCCAGTGAAAGAATTTGCAGCGTTTTTTTAATAATCTCCCCTTGAAGGCGGAAGGGCAAACCATTAAATGAAAAACGAAAAAAACTAAACAAAATAAAAGTGGGGAGGGCGCCCAGGTTTACCCGACTCCGCCCCTTGGGATTCGGGAAGTTGAGGAAGATGGAAGAGGAACAGAGGGATGGAAGGAAGTGCCCCTATAAAATGACCATCGATTTAACTAACAGCCTCGGATGACAAGGGTGGTGATACCACGAAGTACTCCTGACGAGATGCCCAGCTTAAGTAACACTTTTCCCGCACTACACTCCGCGCCATGACACGGTTGCAGCCATAACCTTGATGTTGTTAGGCGCCACTCCTTTTACTCCCATCATAGTTACTTTTCTTAGTCCTCCAGGTCTGCTCCATGTCTGTCACTGACAACTTAGACATCCAGGATTATGGCAGACCCATCGGGCTTAATGGCAATGATATCTGGCTTCTTGCTCCTGTCACTTGGCATATGATTCAGTCTCTCCCTCTCCACATCCCAGCCACTGGATGGCAATGCACCTTCTACCTGCTTGCCAACCGCATCATGACGGAGAATGCGGCCACTATGAGTTCTTGGACACTGCTGCACCACATGATGCAGTTTCTCATTTTACCTCGATTTCAAAAGGAGCCCCCGAAATGATATCAGCTGATGTGTTCCTTGCATGATACTTGGCGATTTTTTCGACGTCCATTCACTTTTACGATCACAACTGCTGAAATGCTTCTGATTTTTAAATGACAGTGCCCGACCCCACATTGCCAGCTTCTTTCTTCTTACGCTCTTGAAAGTACATGTTGAAGCCAAGATTTTCAAAGTAATATTTTCCAGGCTTCTGGATATCAAAATGTGACACTGTTTAGTAGAGCCAAGTAGCCAAGCTAGAACGATTTCCATGTTTGTAGTTTTGGCGCACAGTCATCAAATGAGCAGCATTTGAAAGTCTATTAGCAACCAACTCTATTGCGAATTGAAAACTGTCAAGTTTTTGGAGTAATTTTTATAGTAAAATTACTGTTTAAAATATTGTATATATGTACATAATATTAAGAGCTGGGCGAAGACAAAATATGGTGTAATCTACAGAAACGTAAGTATACCTTTTTTACCGCTGAATATATGAAGTAACATCGACCTACATATTTTATCAACATTTCCCGTTTGTATTCCCCCTTTTACCTCGGTAAAAGATGCAAGCCTTTCATAAAAGCTCCGTCAGACCTTTGGCCGACCAAATCCAGTCAACACCATCTTTATCAAGGCTTCCCTTTCATATCGCTAGTCATCACGTAATGGTATTTTCATCGCCAACGCCTCCCTACTGACGTACCACATTCTCCGCCCCGTGTCACTTCGTCTGTCGTCCCCACAACGCGTAATTCTAGTTGTTACCCCGTTCTCTCGCACCATCAGTCTAATGAACCCCGACGGGATGAGGGGCAAAGGTGTTGCCGGCTCCTTCGTTATGCATACGGTTTCAATTTGTCCTCTCGGATTTTCGTCAGAGAAACCGTTCGCTTTGGTGGTGTAACATGAAACGCGCCAAAAGGCTCTCCAGTCCCTCTCATCTGAATGGGAGTAATACCTGACGCTAAACAGATTGACGCAAATATTAATAATCCAGCTGAATTAATTATAGTACATGGTGTTTCTTATGCCTCCACAAACACTTAACTGTACTCAAACTAATATAACAACAAACCCACCTTCATATGAAAGAAGTGGGTGGCGTGGGACAAGATCACAATAAAACTCGCTGTACCAGAAATGAAATATAGTATTCATTGTCAGCTTACTACCCTTTCTCTGGTTGTGAACCATCACTGAGTTTTTTTTAAAATTATCATATCCTGAATTACATTTCTTCAGTGAACACCCAATACTATACCAGAAGCAGTATTTAGATCTATCTTTTCAAGTGTCAATGTGAAAGAACAAAACATTCAACGGTTGACATCGTTGACCCAGTCCTACCCTCCTTTGGTTTATTATTCAAGAATAAACCATTCTACTTAACCGCTCTTGAAAAAAAATTTAACGCTCCCTGAAAATTTCATGGTTTACGTTTCAAAGGGTGTAAAATCCAAATCTGCAATAACAATTTTTCCGTTTACGTTTTTTTACATTTTTCCGCCGTACGCACGATTTCTCCCTAACGGCTGGAGCAAAAAAATCTGAAATTTTCAGGAAAAATCCATGTTGGTCCGACGACGCCCCAATTCTTGAACCAGCTCTCTCACTCAATTTAAAGTGCCCTTTAAGGGTCAAAGTTTTGTAAAATCCCTAAAAACCTCAAAACAAGTCGAATCGGCCTAAATATTTACCTATTTGAAGAACATACCATGAGGAATCGAACGCGACCATCCTCACGTCCGTAGGTCAAACCATTCCCAATGTATGGCCCGATTTATGGTGCCAACATTTGCGTTTTTTGGTTTATCATTGTTTGTTTGTAACCCAGTGATGTCCGGCCGATAGCGTCGAGTTGTAGTGAATGTGGATACTGGAGTGATAGCCGATGTTGATACTTGTAGTTTTTAGCCGATACACGGGTTGAAGCATTCTGATATGTATGAAACGCTGATGATATATTGGTAAATATTATTCAATATTATTAGTGGGATAAATAAGTATTCTTTCTCTGGGGTTTATTATTCAATTGTTCATGATTTGAATTCATACTAAGCTTTGGAGTGTGCGTGTTTCACACGTGATAGAGCGATTATTGAATTTTAGGAGGCACACAAATATGATCAACTGATCAATCCAAACAGGTATTTTGGTTGAGAACAGATTTCACCTGTGCAACACGCACAATCCAAAGCTTAGTAGAAATTCAAATAATGAACGCAAGCCAATTGAATAATAAACCCCGGTGAAAGAAGTTGCAGCGTTTTTGTTTTGTTTTGAAACAGCGCAGTAACCTGGTGATGTAGTGAATTTGATTAACAACAAACCCATTCATTTGAGTGTTCAGATTTGACTCTAAAAGTGGTTTGATAGCCGATATTGAATTTCAGGAGTACTACCCTTTCTCTGGTTGTCAACCATAATTATCATATCCTGAATTAAATTTCTTCAGTGAACACATAATACTATACCAGAAAATTCTTTCAGTGGGGTTTATTATTCAATTTTATTAGATTTTCCATGTTGCATTCATGATTTGAATTTCTACAATAATAAAATTTTTTGTTAAAGTTACCCCAATATAGTTCTTTGGAGTGTGCGTGTTTCAAAAAATTCTAAACTCCCCTAAAATTTCAATTTCAAGGGGGCACACAAATATGATCAACTGATCAATCCAAACAGGTATTTTGGTGGGTGCTCTATGCACATCTTTTGAAGAACTTCAATAATCGAGGAATCGAATGACCCGCCCAGGTCCGTAGCTTAGTAAAATTCAAATAATGTAACGCAAGCCAATTGAATAATAAACCCCGTGCCAAAGAAGTTGCAGTTTTTTTGTTTTTGTTTTGATCGCAGTAACCTAGTGATGTAGTGAATGTGGATACTGGAGTGACTCCTAAAAGGGTTTATAGCCGATACACGGGTTGAAGCTTTATGATATGCATGAAACGCTGCAAATTCTTTTAGTGGGGTTTATTATTCAATTTCGTTCATTTGGCTTGCATTCATGATTTGAATTTCTACTAAGCTTTGGAGTGTGCGTGTTTCACAGATGATAGAGCGATTGTTAAGTTCCTGGCGGATAAAACTGGACTTTTTCCTCTGAATGTTGAAGTCAAAAATCTTAATTCGTCTCTAGTTTAATTTAAAAAACAAAAACAAAAAATCATTCATACACCCCATAGTTATTGCCTCCCCTCTTCCACATAGTTTCATATGACCACAACACCCTTTGCTTTACTCATCTTCTTTATTCAGGGATTTGTATTTTTTCAGTTCAACCTTTCTCGTGGAATGCCCCAAATAAAGTAAATGTAGTAACGATATCATCCTCCATATGAATGATGAAAATCACTTTTCTCAATGTCAAAGAATACGTTTCTTTTAAAGGCCGACCGCCAAACCGCTTCAAAGGTGCCGTAAAAACTGAAAGCCCAGGAGGAAAAGAAGGGTGTTTTTAGAAGAGAACCCGAATAAAGAGGGAGGGAAGACGCTCCAATGAATTTCAGGCCCTACAGTATAAATAGGGTAAATATATCTTGAAAGGAGACCACGTCTTAAGTCAACAAGCCTAAGGAAATGCCCGTGACTTTGGGAAGGACCCGGAATCAACAACTCCATTCTTTCAGCGCACAACGGCTGCCAACACACGGAGCTTCCTTGCGGCGGAATAACAAAATCCCCCGTGCCCGGCTCATATATTTTTAAGTGTTCTACATCATTTCTGGAAGCTGTTCCATGTCCACCAATTTACTTGGTTAGTTGCATATGAGCCTTTTTCTGAAAACATGGGAATATTCAATCTCGTGTGAATTCCCGGAGTGAAAGCGAGAGAGGAAAGACTCTGTCGCTAAGTTGAAAGAACATCTTAGGTTTTAACTCTTCATTTCTTTCTTCAATTTGGTGCGTAACCACGAAAATGTCATGACGCTTTTTACGATCACGAAATTAATTTATAGGATCTAGAAGGAGTAAACGGTGCAGAGTGCTAGTACAAATTGATCATGAAATATGCGATACTTGGTGTAAATATTCATTCTCTCGGCAAAGGTTTTCATTAGGATGTGAGTGTGAAGTCAAGAAGACTAAATTCAGAAAAGAAAAGTGTGAGACACAAATTCGTCAGCCTATTAGAACCCATCCAATGTTACTGTACGAGACGTGGAAACAAGAACCAGAAATGTGCTTTAGGAAGAGCTCAAAATTACTGATGCAATAACGGAGAACCAACCGTAACTCATGAAATTCTTCTACAAAAGGCTTCTACAAAATTTGTGTTAAGAACCAGACCATGGGAGAACTTATACTGATAGCCAAAAACACTAAGAGTTTGTAGTGGACTATGGAAATGGAGAACTACGAAATACCGACTGTCATTACCGTTAGCTCCATAACTGTGATGATATTCCCGAAACCTGCGAATCTACCTTCATCCGGAGCACATACTGCTGGTAGGATCTGTTTTTAGTTAGCTGAGGGCCCGATTACTTTCCAGGTTGATACCGGGACCATATTCAGAAGAGCCCTGTAAGGGCTACTACAAACAAGAACTTTACATAAGCTCATTTTAAAGAAATATACAATTGCGAGTAACCATTTTAGCAAAAACCAGGTAGAGACCATGTGTTACCTCTGAGAGGCGAACGGCAGGCATATGGTTTAGGATAACATTAGCAACTAACACATCAAGCAGGACATGGTTCGACCATGTACAAATGGAGGTCCCCGATGTATCACATGGATGGCTTGTTACCAGTACCGAAAGAAAGGTAGCGGCTCCGATCTGAGGTAATCATGTTGAGAATCTCAGATCTTGGTGAGATTTGACAAGAAAGATAGTATTTAGCAAGCAAAACAATATCAAAACCACAAGGTAAACGGTTTCCCCCGAGGTCACTCATTGTTTACGGAAATTGTTATGTTTCAGAGCTAAGAAGTTCAATGAGCTGTTTTTAAACATATTCGCGGGTGAAAAATTAACTTTCCTGGTTTCGTAAAGCTCACAAACTTCAGACTCAACAGCTATGTAGAACTCTTTAAAATATTAGGTTAGAGCTTAGAGACAGCAAAAATAGTTTCTGTTGAGCCTTTTGCATGTAACTGGTTTGTTCAATTGAATTTCCAGTGCTCATGTATTTGAACCAATTTATTCGTGAAGTTAGTTGGCTACACCGTACCCTCGCTTCGAAAGGCTGCAGATTGATGATATGTTGATACCACCTACTCTCGAACTACCTACTGTATCTTTGCAACTGTTGTTCTCTCACAGACATCTAAAGGGTAGAAAACGCCTTATGAATAATTTATTTGAAAGTTGTAAACTAGATAACCTAGAGCTAGGCCCGGTAACTACAACTCTGCCCGTACCGACTAAAGCACAATTCCCTAATTCAATGAAAAATACATAGAACAAGGGTCTCCTCCCTCTTTTCGTTCAGTTTCTGAAACATTTCTTCTTCTCTCTGCTGCCTTCCTTCAGTAGGAAAGAAGTTGAAAAGATGAACTTGTTGACTTTTGTTTTGTGAATAATTCATACGACGGAACCTCGGGACAAAAACCGTGAAGGCAAACACCGTATTCACTCCAAGAGTTTGGATTTAGTGTTGCGGCGCGTCTGTGAATGCTAATGTGCCGGTTGGGCCTGAGTGATGTCAGCTTCAAGCGCTCCGTTCGAACGGGTGTCAATTGGCTCTTCAGTATTCGGCCGAATAGAATTTGGAAAACACTTGAAGAGGTAAACCTCACTGAGTTGTCGACGCTCAACTTTCTTCGATTGTATTTCATTTTTACAATTCAGCTTAGCAATAGAAATAATTTAGTGTTATTAATGCATTTCTCAATTTGTTCGTTAACTGAACCTTGCAATGAAGACTAGAATTCCGTCATTCCAACAATTTTAAGGTCATTAATTTGTCATGTT
This sequence comes from Creontiades dilutus, assembly GCA_031894815.1. NCBI lineage: Eukaryota > Metazoa > Arthropoda > Insecta > Hemiptera > Miridae > Creontiades > Creontiades dilutus. The sequence continues at coordinate 20,996 of JAVIWC010009093.1, read as the reverse complement.
AATTCCACCTTTAGCTGATGCTGAATTCTGCAATATTACAGGGAGTTGTCAATTGAATTGAGTTAGGTCATGACCAAGTTCCATGACAAAAAAAGCGAGCTTATGCTTCAATTTGTTTCTCCGTGAAAAAATTAAGGATCTTTGGAGGGCAGAGGATTCAGCCGAAGGCAAGTGAAAACTCCCGAACACTTTTCTCTCACGAATTCTCACTACTTTTTCATAGTTAGTAGCTTAGCCAAGTCTTTTAGGATTGTCCCAGACTTTTTGAAAATATGAGTAGAGATGATACCTCCCACAACCATCCCAAAAGAAATTAATTAATTTATCAAAAAGTAATGTCTACCGGAATCGAACCTAGAACCCCTTTCTCCCTAGGCTAATACTTGTGATGGACATGGTTAGTTGACCCTTCCCGATTCTAGAATCCGTCGCCTTGGGAGATAAATCAGACGCCTCAAAGCGTCTGGGTCATCCTCTGAGCGTGGCGGAGCATTAAACTGCATTCAGCTCAATAGAAGGGGCAACTATACCATTCCATCACCTCACCTCCCCATGCCACATGCTCTCTGTTAACGATACCATATTGATGCTTGATTGCTCTATAACCAGCTCATAGCATACCGCACAGTGACTGGTTCTGCTGCTCACATGCCCCTGTTACGTATAAATGGAACGTAGTACATAATATTATGACCATGGATCCTACCTATATCTCTCATTTTCATCCTAAGGAGAAATAGTAGGTTGATAGTAACATTTCATGGCGGACTCACAAATCGGCTCCCCGATGTGAATTACTCCAAGATGGTAGGAGAGGCGTGACGTCATCCGAATAGCCTATATCTACGTTTGAAGTCATACGGTATACCGTCTCTCCATTTACTTTTAGGGTACTGAGTTATCTGACAAGGAGTTATTGGACCCCACCAGTCGATAGTTCCTGATCTAACTTGTGTCTTAGAGGTAGTAGCGTACAATTCGTATGGAAACAGACAATCATCAACTACCTACCTGCTTTCATGTAATTATGTAGAAGGATTCGATTTTTACATCTACATTTAATAGCTACCAGCTGGTAACACAGAGCATTGATTCTGGGAAACATTTTCCCAGTCAAATTCGGGATTTTTCAAGCAAATTTAGCATTGAAAACAGATTTCAGAATTTTCCAAATCAAATTCATTCTAGTGAATTCTGAAAAATGAGCAAATTGCAAGGCTCCGAAATTTCAGGAAGCTGAGGAGACCTACCAAACTGTTTCAGCTCTTGGAGCACGAAATCCTGAATCGTTACGTTTCGAAACGTCAGAGCTTCACATGTTCTTCTTGGTATCTGTTACTAGTTTCTTAGGCTCGTAAACAAAATTACAGTTTTCCTAGTGCGTAGACTAGTAGGACTGATTTTGGGAGTTCTTTTTAACATTTGCCTTTTCTTCTGGATGAATTTGACGTAATCAACGGGGAGTGAATTTAGGGAAGTTTTGCTTTTTGTTAACCTTTGTGTTGAGACGAATCTGACGCACTTGGTAAGGGGTGGAAAGCTTTTTGTTTAAACGTATCTGACGTATATCTTTCGGTAGGGCCTGAAAAGTCTTTTATGGAGAAGGAGTTGACGTAGGTACTAGCTTTTTCTAAAATTTAGGAAATTAAATGAAATGAAATACTCTTTGTAATAGAGTGGGTTTTTTTGTCTAGACGAATCTGAAGTATTTGAAGTAAAAGAGTTTTTGTACGTGTTTGAGCGAAACCAATAGGCGTCCAGAGAACGTGGAACGTCGTCCAACAGTGTGAGTCGTCAAGAGAACGATTTGTTCCTTAGCTAAAAGTACATACTACGACACTTTATGGTAAACCCGGCGTGGGATAAAAACGGAGTCCTGAAAAGTCTATTTATGGAGTGATGGAACGTTGTCTATATTTTAAATTGGATGACCCGAAATTCGACGTAAATGCGGGAAATCGATTTCGACGGTTAGGTCATCATCAGTAACAAACATGAACTGATGATGACCTAACCGTTTTGAGCGAAATTTTTTCAACAGTGTGCTACCAAGTTATCATTGTACTGTTTGACAAATTCGAAACAATAGGCTTCACCGTGGAAATATAGACCGTTCCATCTTACTCCGTTTTTATTTGAAATGGGTTTCCACAACTTCGTCGCGAGTGACTTAGTCAGTGCTCAGGGCTTAAATATCGGTCCCCTCCTCGTCCCCCGTCAGACCAGGAGATGGAGCCGGCCTTCCCCGTTCAATGATCCTGAGCCCTGGGTTTTCCTGGATGTTGGTTGATTTTATTATGTGACAATGATGAAAATCGTTACAGTATCAATAAAAATAATATCATTTTTATTAATTCATTCTATTTTATTCGGTACTGAATTAGGTAGTTACTACGTGTAATTTTTAACAAAATGAGTTCTGTTCTTCTTATCATTCCATTGTTGATGCGAATGAGTAACGTGTTCCTGAAAGAACCGGTTATTATTACTGGTTACTGTCGAATCGCGATAACTGGATATCTAGTTACCGGAAAATAACCGTTTATCCCATCCCTACCTCACACTTCTGACTTTTGTTACCTTTCATACTTTGTGGTTTTGAAAACGACGTCAACCGTTCTGTCACTTAGCGCCCGACAACATTTTTTTGAAATGTTCCGGTGACAAGAGCACACCTCCATCCATAGACTCTTCTTTCGGGTGGTGGCCGTATCCGGCTAATTCGTTGGGGTCATTTCCATGCTGGGTGTTATTCTTTCCGCCGGATGTCATGGAAGGGCACGCTCCGCAGAGGAGGTGAAAACGGCTCAGCGTGACGAAATTCTTTCTCACCCATGACCCCCTTAGTTTGGTAGGTAATCATCTGTTTTTGATTACTTTCTGCTTAAACTTTACTGGGGAGCTAACTCGTCACTCCTTTGACAAAATGTATTGTCGCATTTATACGACGGCAGTTCAACTCCATTACCAATTTTTCCCTTGGTTATTGGTTTATTATTCAATAATAAACCATTGTAATCGCTCTTGAAAAAAAAATTCTAACCCCCCCTGACAATTTCATGGTTTACGTTTCAAAGGGTGTAGAATCTGAATCTGCAATAAAAATTTCTCCCAAACGGCTGGAGCAAAAAATCTGAAATTTTCAGGAAAAAACCATCTTGGTCCGACGACGCCCCAATTCTTGAGCCAGCTTTCTCACTCAATTTAAAGTGCCCTTTAAGGGCTGTCAAAGTTTTGTAAAATCCCTAAAACCCTCAAAACAAGTCGAAGCGGCCTAAATTTGTACTCTTTTTGAAGAACATACCATGAGGAATCGAATAAGACCCTCCCCACGCCCGTAGGTCAAACCATACCCGATTTATGGTGCCAACATTTGCGTTTTTTGGTTTATTATTGTTTGATTGTAACCTAGTGATGTCCGGCCCATAGTGTCAAGTTGTAGTGAATGTGGATAATGGAGTGATAGCCGATGTGGATACTTGTAGTTTATAGCCGATACACGGGTTGAAGCATTCTGATATGCATGAAACGCTGATAATATATATATAAATATATATTCAATGTTATTACTGCGGTTTATTATCAATATTATTACTGGGGTAAATAACTATTCTTTCACTGTTGTTTATTATTCAAGTGTCTTGCGTTCATGATTTGAATTTCTACTAAGCTTTTGAGTGTGCGTGTTTCACAGGATTGAGCGATTATGAAATTTCAGGATCAGGCACACAAATATGATCAACTGATCAATCCAAATAGGTGTTTTGGTTGAGAACGATTTACGTGCTCCATTCATATCTCCTGAAATTCAATAATCGCTCCATCATCTGTGAAACACGCACACTCCTAAGCTTAGTAGAAATTCAAATCATGAACGCAAGCCAATCGAATAATAAACCCCAGTGAAAGAATTAGCAGAGTTTTTTGATTTACGATCAACCATGTGCTGATAAAGTTACACTTTCTGCTAACATTTCGATTATGTTACTATTACCTTAAAAATGCCTGTATACAATAATAATGTGGAATGTAATTATCTCCTTTACAATTTTAAAACTAGTTGAATTACATCTTTCTTTCTTTCCATCATTGAACCCCTTTCACATTGATTATATCTCTCATCCTCTTCCTCTGTCTTCACTAATTGGATTCAAGTTCCCTTTTACTTGTGACTGTATAACCTTTGTCTCTTCTATTACAAGTTCAGTCATTCTGTTAGGTTTTCTGCTGACCATTCTGTTAGGTTTTCATGAGAACCCGAATGCGATTCTGCAAAGAATTAACAAGATGACGAGTGTCTTTTGAAGAAGCCTGGGTGAAGTCGGTGATTACTGCCAAAATCGGTCTAAAGAGAGGTCCAAAAAACTTAAGAAAAACTGTCCAAAATAGTCGTGGTTTGAACCAACCGCAAAACAGCCACCTTTTTTGGATTTAGCAACCCCAAAAACTGGAACTGGTAAAGAGAAGTCGACAACTCGGAAATAGCTGTGTTTGTAGACTACTCTAATAGTGCTGATGCGAATGATAGATAGTAGTGTTCGAGGAAAGTTGCTACCTACCAATGTTGATATACATGTCTGGGTTTTATTGTTGGAGCAGGCTGTGGATTTACAGGCGAGAACCGATGGATTTTCCTTCTCTTGCCCCGAGTGACTCTTACCCCCTTGAAATCCATCACCTCGAGGGAGGGGTTAGTCGCCGCACGTATAACCCATGACGCATTCATAGCACGCAGGGTGCGTTCGTGGCACGTTGGGTTGCAGTCAACTAGCCATTGTTGACACTATTAGTCTCAAAGAGACCTCCCCCCCCCCTCCTCGTCTTCGTCACACTATTCCATCCACAACCCGTCGTCTGATTCCTTTCCGATCACGTTCTTTTTTTCACTTTCATAAGCTCCCGGCTCTATCGTCGAGATATAAACTGCTGTCATCCTCTTGTTTACCGGTTGTCAGATGTTGAAACCACGTATCACATGAGCTGATGAAGGGACTGGAATACGGCGTTCTTCCTCCACACATTTGAACGTCGTCGACAAACGAATATGATTCCGGATACAGGTGGAACGTGATGGGTATGAAAAGTGGAGCACGAATCGATGAATAACCATTTCTACTAGGTCCCTTGATTACAGGCGAGACACCTTAATAACGAGCTGCGAAGAACTGACTCCTTGGAACACTGGATTTATCCATACCTCTGCTATGCTAGCTCAGTTTCAAAGCGGGAATGCACTTGAATGCCTCTGATTTTCTATGCACTTGGGCTATTTTCGGTGGAAGTAAAACAAGATTACCATAGTGGGATTTATAGACGGATTGGAAAAATCCATTTCATAGAGGTGGATAATATTAAAAATGATATGCGAGTACTCAGGGTGGAAGTATTTGCGAAGCGTTTCCTGCAGTGAACGTACCTGCTACTATTTTCAAAAGCATAATTTTCTTTCCATTGTCAATGTTTTAACTGCTATGCGGTTCTTAAGAGTTCGTTTCTGATAATGAATGTGTACTAGGCTTATGGACATTTCAACGATGAATCCAAAAATGTGGTTGAAAGTTGGAAGACTTTGCTGTAAAGCGGACGTAAAGAAAAAACCGTGGTTTTCTATTATACATATAAAAACTTTTGGGAACGGATTTGAAGGATTAATATTTGGATTCTGCACCACTTTCTCATGTACCTATGTATCCAATATGTATTTCTGAGTTTAGGTGTACCATGTGCTAGGGAGAGGTGTTTTTATGAGCTTAGTAGGCAAAATTAGTCAAAACTATTTGAAAAAAAAAACCTTTTTGACTCCAAGTTTAGTTTAGTTGGTGAACAAACCTCGAAAATTTTGAGTTTTCGGTCAGGAGGGTGGACTGGATAGTGTAACATATATAATCCATATAAGCGCTGCTCTATATATACTTTTTCGTTCTATTAAGAACTTTGGTTTCGCTTTGTCTCTCATTTCAAATCTTTCAAATTCAATCATGGAAGGGGTGAATGGATTGGTGTGGGAGCTGATAAATTATTATCAGTTTTTATTTTATTGTATTTCTTTTATGATCCCAATTTCATTTTAATAAAAATCACTGAAATTTCGAATTTGATGTTGGAAAGAGTAACAGCTCATTCATTCAAGGGCTACTCACAATTAGACAAAGTCAGGAAAACTGAAATCAGATTCTGTCTCATTCAACCTTACCTACACATCATTTACGAATTTGCAGCTGGTATTCGAGTTTTGATTTATTATTCAATAATAAACCATTGTAATCGCTCTGGAAAAAAAAAATTCTAACCCCCCCTGAAAATTTCATGGTTTACGTTTCAAAGGGTGTAGAATCCGAATCTGCAATAAAAAATTTTCCGTCCGTACGCCGTACGCACAATTTCTCCCAAACGGCTGGAGCAAAAAATCTGAAATTTTCAGGAAAAATCCATCTTGGTCCGACGACGCCCCAATTCTTGAGCCAGCTCTCTCACTCAATTTAAAGTGCCCTTTAAGGGCTGTCAAAGTTTTGTAAAATCCCTAGAAACCACAAAAGGTTGAAGCATTCTGATATGCATGAACCGCTGATAATATATAGGTAAATATTATTCAATATTATTACTAGGGTTTATTATTCAATATTATTACTGGGGTAAATAAGTATTCTTTCACTGGGGTTTATTATTCAATTGGCTTGCGTTCATGATTTGAATCTTACTAAGCTTCGGAGTGTGCGTGTTTTACAGGTGATAGAGCGATTATTGAATTTCAGGAGATATGCATAGACCACGTAAATCGGTTCTCATCCAAAACACCTATTTGGATTGATCAGTTGATGATATGTGTGTGCCTCCTCTACATCTGTCTACCTTTGGCTACATCGTTTAAATTTGGATTTGGGGAAGTTTTAACGCAATACGAGTGCTAAAGGACTTGATAAATTATAGATGTTTTTATTGTGGGGTATTGAGGTATCTTTCACTGGGGTTTATTATTCAATTGGCTTGCGTTCATGATTTGAATTTCTTGAATTTGAATTCTTGAATTTTTCTTCTTTGGAGTGTGAGTGTTTCACAGGATAGGGCAATTATTGAATTTCAGGAGGCACACAAATATGATCAACTGATCAATCCAAATTGGTATTTTGGTCGAGAACAGATTTACGTGATCCATGCATATCTCCTGAAATTGAATAATTGCTCTATCACCTGTGAAACACGCACACTCCAAAGCTTAGTAGAAATTCAAATCATGCGCAAGCCAATTGAATAATGAACCCCAGTGAAAGAATTAGCAGCGTTTTTTTTTTGTTCAGTTAAGAACAATGCTCAGTTTAGAAAAATATGTATAAGTGTTAATAATTGTATTTGTATGTGTGATCATATAAAAACCGGACATAACGACTTCCCTGTAATTCATGCATTACTTACCACTATCTTTTGATCAGTTGTTGCTTCTTGGTCTATTTAAGGTTTCGGAAGTATTCTCGTGTCAATCACTTTTGTTTACGTAAAATGGTGTTAGTTGTTCAACATGTTTGTTACAGTTATATTTTCGGTAGTAGATGAACACATTTTTGCCCGTCAGAATCGTGTTTGGTCTCAGAAGCGGTTAGACAGCCTTACATGACTTTCACGCTGGGGGGTGGGCTCCATCCCTGATTCAGACATCAGAAGACTCGCCAAACTGGCTGGATTCGTGTTCTTTAATGCATAGGATAATATCAAAAGGAGGCCCAACAATGATTCAAATCCTCCTTCCCCGCTTACCGGCCTCTTTGACGGTGGGGCTCTTGCCTATTAGAATTCAATGGACTTTAAGTGAGAAGGGCCCCGGCAAGAGCCGAAATGCCCCTCGGGGGGATCGGCTTGTTTCATGGTCAATGTCGAGGGAGCCCTATCTTCCATCTCATTTGCCCTCGTCATGGCAACCTCCCTTGCATACTTGGATGGTGCATTTCAAGGTAAACTTCCCACCTACGCTAACCGGCTATAACAACTAGGTACTACCGTTCCGAGAAACGACAACGAACGAAAATTAACGGCTCAAATACAGGGGAAAAAAGTACACGTTTTCTTCGGGAAACATGAAATATCGTGTCCGTAGGATGAATAACGGCTCCATGTATCAAACTGTCTATACACCTTCAAGATTTCGAAGTGAGATCTTCTTGATAATTATTTGCGTAGGTAGAGTGAAATCGTAAAACTTTAAAAAAAAAAGCTCTACCGACGATAAAATATTCAAATGTCCGCCGTTCGATTAATAAAAGTAAGATGTAAACATGAGTCGGATTTATGCATGAAACATGAATCATGAAAACATAAGGAAATATGAAAGATGCAAATATTCATCATATGCCGGTGAACGGGGTTGTCAGACGTCTTCTGGTATTCAAAGCGATTAGTATAATCGTCTACATGAAAGTACCGACAAGTTATCACTCCTATAGTAGATCTGAAGCTAATAGCTACCCACCGAGCTAAGAATCTCGAACGTGCATATATTACCGATTGAACGCGATTGTAAAAACTAAGAACAAACGATTATCCGTAGATCATGAGAGGGAAATTTTTACTCGTAATTCAAGAGAATTGTTCCTAATAATCATACAAACAATAATGTGAATTGTTCCTCGTAATTGTAATAATAATTTTTGTTATGATACTTACTATCAATAATTGTTAACAATAAATCTTTCTTCAACCAGGGATTGTCGTGATCTCTCTTTAAAAACGCTGCAAATTCTTTCACTGGGGTTTATTATTCAATTGGCTTGCGTTCATGATTTGAATTTCCACTAAGCTTTGGAGTGTGCGTGTTTCACAAGTGAGAGAGCGATTATTGAATTTCAGGAGGCACCTAAATATGACCAACTGATCAATCCAAATAGGTATTTTGGTTGAGAACAGATTTACGTGCTCTATGCATATCTCCTGAAATTCAATAACCGCTCTATCACCTGTGAAACACGCACACTCCAAAGCTTAGTAAAAATTCAAATAATGAACGCAAGCCGATTGAATAATAAACCCCAGTGGAAGAATTTGCAGCGTTTTTTATGGTTATCAGAATGCTTCAACCCGTGTATCGGCTACAAAGCCTTTCAGGAGTTCACTCCAGTATCCACATTACTACGTCACTAGGTTACTGATAGCAACACAAAAACAATAATAAACCAAAATAACGCGAATATTGGCACCATAAATCGGGCCATAGATCGTGAATGGTTTCACCTACGGACCTGGGGATGAGCTCATTCGATTCCTTGTGGAATCACTTCAAAAAGAGTACAAATTTAGGCAGCCTTGACTTTTTTTGAGGTTTTCAGGGATTTTACAAAACTTTGACAACCCTTAAAGGGCACTTTAAATTAAATGAGAGAGCTGGCTCAAGAATTGGGGCGTCGCCGGATCAACATGGATTTTTCCTGAAAATTTCAGCTTTTTTGCTTCAGCCGTTTGGGAGAAATCGATCGTACGGCGTACGGCGGACGGACGGAAAATTTTTTATTGCAGATTCGGATTCTACACTCTTTGAAACGTTAACCATGAAATTTTCAGGGGAGGTTAGAATTGTTTTTTCAAGAGCAATTACAATGGTTTATTATTGAAAAATAAACCAAAAATCGATTTTGTGATCATGGTTTGTAAATTTATAGAAAAAGATGTAATAGACCAACCTTACTATATTCAGGGCAATACATCAGATTTTATTGGTTTTTGCGTTTGATAACGCTTAAAATCCAAGTATAAATGAATAAATCCGTCCACTACGTGGAGCTTCTCTCGGAAACTAATGCGTCAAAGAGGATGATCCTGAATCATCAATATTAATTCCCATCAACCCTCACTGGTAAAATAGAAGTTCTGAATTACTAAAATGTACATATTGACAACTTTCGAAAGATCACCAACGTTTTTCTATTTATTATAACAAACCGAAACGGTCACTTTCAGTAATAACACGAGTACAACAGTTTCCAGGAACGTATTCCAAAGGAATTTCTGTATCCGTTAAACGTGTATAACCATTTATTGATAAAATCTCTCAATCCAATCCTTGAATAGGAACAATTCTGCTTTAGTTTCATATTATACAGAAAATACAGAATGAGTTTGAAACAACTGCAATTTATTTACCTTGCTGTTACTACTTCGCGCGGCGGTAGCACTTCTAGTTAATGAGGTTCAGAGAGAAAGTTTTATTTGGAAAATAATGGCACACCCTCGACAAGTTGCCTTCAGTAACAAGCTGAGCCTAGTTTCCCTTGTAGCGAATGAATCGTTATCTTTCGTTCTTTGGTGACGTTGCAACTTGCAGATCAACTCAAGTTATGAAAATCAACATTTTTTCACAAAATGAAAACCTACTGTCTAATTAATATGAATAAAATACGAAATGATACTTGCGTAAAATCAGTTGCATACTGCCTATTAGTCTATAGTAGGACACAGTGGCGTAACGTTTTTCAGCGGGGCCCCCCCCCCCCCCCCCCGCGAAATATTTTCTGGGCCCCTCCCTATGGTTTTTTTTTTTATTTTTAACGAAGTACTTTTTGTACAATACGCTACGATAACCTAACTAAAAAGACATATTATAATACTAGTTTAATGGCCCTGCTACGCAGGTTAAAAACAAATAGGTGAATAACACTTTTTTTTTCGTGATTTATTAATTGCGACTGAAAAATCAAATACATTTCATCTAGCAATTTTACATATCAATAAAGGTACACTCCAAGAGGGTAGGTTTACAGCAAAATCTAGCCCTTTATTATATAGCTCAATTAATTAGCACTGAGTTCGATTGCACTTCTATTCACGCAGCACAACTAAATCCAGTGGTTTGTTTCGCTTGAGACGTCGGATTTCACCTTCGTTGTCCAAAACGTAGAGCATCTCCGGGTTCACGTGTTTGTGGAGGCGATGTTCATGCTTCCTTGCGTATTTTGCAATAATTTCATAGACTGTCTACATCCTCAAATCTCGATGAATATCATCGTTTCGCATGTACCAAGGGGCTCCAACTATACTTCTCAGTATTTTATTCTGAAAGGTTTGGATTTTCTTAATATTTGATTTCTTGGCACAGCCCCAGATCTGTATCCCATAGGTCCAAATAGGGCGAAGGATCTGCTTATATATAAGCAGTTTGTTGTGAAGTGAGAGATGGGAATTCCTTCCCATTAGCCAATACATCCTTCTGTACTTGATTTTAAGTTCTTCTTTCTTCTTTTCTATGTGTTTATTCCAGTTTAATTTGGAGTCAAGTGTCAAACCCAAGTATTTAACTGCTTCAGTATGCGGTATTTTATTCGAATTGATCTCAACATCCAAGATTGGGACTTTCCGGTTAGTGAAGTTGATGTGGGCTGATTTTGATTCGTTCAGCTTCATTCTCCACATCTTGGTCCGTTTACAAACCTCAGTAGTAGACGTCTGTAGTTTGCGTGTTGCAGCTTCTATATCATCTCCAACAGAGAGGATAGCCGTATCATCTGCAAAGGTGGCAACAGTTGTGCCTTCTTGTTGGGGTAAGTCCCGTGTGTACAGGAGGTAGAGTACTAAACAATGAGGAGTATAATAACAATATCAAAAGTCAAAAAATCGTATATCCCACATCCCCGAGGAGAGGACCACGTCGCTTGCCCTGGGAGACGCTTCCCCCCGCTTGGGCCCTCCTTCCTTCACTGGCGGGGTCGGGGGGAGGAGGGAGCAGGTCGGTTGCGACGGGGGCGAGAATTCCACCCGCCCAGCGTTACCACCCCCTGAAACGTCGATATACTCTGATAAGCTGGTTTTTATATAGTGTGATTATTAGGACTCTTCGTCCCCAAATGATTAAGGAGAGCTGATATTTGTTATTGTTCTGTTCTTTAGTGCAGAAACGTGATAAATCGTATCTTCCCGATTTCAGAAGGCCAAATGCAGCTCAACGCATGGACACAGATAGATTGACAGAAAAACTCACTAACTATTACATAACTTTCCCTCAACATTTGGGGGCGTTTCAAACGTAACATAATTACTAAAGACTTCGTGTTCTACTCCGGGCACTCCTAGTACCTACTGATGAATTATTCTACACGCAATCTAACCTGAATCGCCTTTTATTACGTATGCTGATGAAGATGCTGGTCGATCAGATACAGTTCGTGGGCGCTCGCAAATACTCGGTGGGAGTCCGCTCGGCATAATATAACAGGCAGCCGAGCGATTGGTAATGAAGCCCATCCGCGGTACATCACGCTTCTCGCTTTGAGATCAAAGCAGGTGTGCCAGCGTTGGCGACCATTCGAACGAGACAGATGGCTTATTAAAAAGGGCGTGCGAAACTGAATTATTGTCCACTTCATTTGAATCGCTTTGTGCTTCGGTAAATAAAACGAGTAGATTATTAAACACATGGGTATTACAGTATGATATAAACCATTTAAACGGCGTATGCACTGAATCCAACAGAGAAATTGAATCCAGTGAGCATTAGGAGAATGTGTCGCTCAACGTTCTGCTCATAAAAATTTGTTTTCTTCATAGTTCATTCTTATGTTTTGTTGTGTCCATAAAAGAAAATGAAATTCATACACAGGGTGCCTTCTATCCAATGGATCGCCCCCCTAAAATCGCTAAAATGAGGGTAAACGAAAATTTATGTTTTTTAATCTTCATATTTTTTTGCGAGAATTTCAAAAATGAAAAAAATTTTGCTGCGCGCAATTGCGCAACTATGCGCCACTGACACCAACTTTTTTATTTCAAATGAGTACCCGCCTTTTTTATTGCAAATTCGGGTTCTACGAAAATTTAATGAACTTTTGACGCCTCAATCGATTTTTTTGAACGCGCGCATCCATTCAACGAGCATGCAAATTTGTTGAAATACCCAATTTATTTTTCCTCACCCTTTCGAATAACGGGCTTGGAACCGGCTTTGGCGGGTTTAAAACTAAATCTACTGCCAAAGTTGGTACTTCGAAAAAACTGTAATATTTCACCGAAAAACATAGATTATGGGCAATTCTGACTTTGGACTCTCTTTTACCACACCAAAGTACGTTCGGAAAGCATAATTAGAATAGTTGTTCGGAACTTTTTTTTGTGGGGCTGTGTAATTAAAAAGCTGTACATAGAAACGTCCCTGTGGTATGCATTACTTGACAATATGTTTTTTACTCAACTCATAATCCGACTTTTCTCATTTTCAAAATGTGTTCATGCTTCCGGTATTCTCCCTGTAAAACGGCACACAACTCCCTCATTTTCCAGATTATTTTTCGAATTCGAGAACACTACATTGGAAACTACGTTAAATTTTCTATAGCCCCATATCAAAGGAAAAACGCTGCAAATTCTTTCACTGGGGTTTATTATTCAATTGGCTTGCGTTCATGATTTGAATTTCTACTAAGCTTTGGGAGTGTCCCTGTTTCACAGGTGATAGAGCGATTATTGAATTTCAGGAGATATGCATAGAGCACGTAAATCTGTTCTCAACCAAAATACCTATTTGGATTGATCAGTTGATCATATTTGTGTGCCTCCTGAAATTCAATAATCGCTCTATCACTTGTGAAACACGCACACTCCAAAGCTTAGTGGAAATTCAAATCATGAACGCAAGCCAATTGAATAATAGACCCCAGTGAAAGAATTTGCAGCGTTTCATGCATATCAGAATGCTTCAACCCGTGTATCGGCTACAAAGCCTTTTAGGAGTTCACTCCAGTATCCACATTACTACATCACTACGTCACTAGGTTACTGATATCAAAACAAAAACAATAATCAAAAAGAGTCCAAATTTAGGCCGCTTCGACTTTTTTTTGAGGTTTTAGGGATTTTACAAAACTTTGACAACACTTAAAGGGCACTTTAAATTAAGTGAGAGAGATAGCTCAAGAATTGGGGCGTCGTCGGACCAACATGGATTTTTCCTGAAAATTTCAGTTTTTTTGCTTCAGCCTTGATTGCTTAGTAATTCAATTCTATTGGCGGGTACCCTTCAGAGAAAATTTCCCCAAACTGTTAGCTTTCAACCCAATGGTCAACTAAAAGAACTTATTCTTATTCGTAAGGCTTAACAGCTGCATTTCAATGGCGAAAAAACTGATTTTTTCGGTCATCATTTTTGTTTTTCCCTACATTTCAGCTTCTTACATTAAAAAATTAGTGCGACTTGAAAATTAAAAAAAAAATTATCAGGAATTCACTCTTACATCCGATAACAATGGATCTCATCAAATGTTTCACAAGCTGGGCAATATGATATTTGTCTAGGGCAGTGTTTTTCAACCTGTGGGTCGCGACCCCCTGGGGGGTCGCGAGAGGTCGAGAAAACTTCAGTTTTTTTATACAAGACATAATTTGTGAGGCTTAAATAAAAAATTATTATATTTAACAAAATTTTCATATAATCAATCATACAAGTCAGAAAAATGCTAGTTTAAAACATGTTATTACAATAAAAAAGTAAATATTAAAAATGTGTTTAAATAGAAAATGATTACATCTGTGCTTGCTTATCTTCGTTCATTTTAATGTGATGGTTGCGCTTGAGTTTGTTCAATTAATTTCTCCCATCGTGGATCCGTTCTTGCCACATTAAGTATTAAATCGTTTTCCAAATTTAAGCGATTTCTTATTTTACATTTTATTCGCGCCATTGATGAAAATGCCAACTCGCTCAAGTACGAGGTAGAAAATGGAATCAAACACTTCAAAGCCTCGGATGTTAATTCCGGGTATTCTGTACATATTTTTAACATACATGGAAAAAAGGGTTGGGGGGTCGCGAAATATTTTTTTATACTAGGGGGGTCGTGTCATAAAAAAGGTTGAAAAACACTGGTCTAGGGCATCACCCTATGATTTGCGGTCCAGATGACGTCTTTGTTTATACCTCTTGCATACTGTTGCCAAGAAGCGCCAACATATCAATTCTACGAAAAATCGCTTAAAAAAACATTCTAAACACATGGTAGTAACAACGAACTTCAATTTGCAACAGACAAGATCGACTTGCTCTTTTAAAAAACTCACACCATGTTTCCGACCGGGAGAAGTTATAAAAATGCGTTTCTAAAAATAATTCCGAAAGTGGAGCTTATTAACGTTTTTCATTTGTGACTCCTCAACCGAACCCTTCAAACGTCTCTGGGGAGGGGCCCACCTTCGGTTTTACGATTTCAACATGTTCCAGTACTTATTTTCAAACTCACAAACGAACGAAGGTCCTCGAAATATGGTTCGAGTAAGAAGAGAGGCTGTTATGTCGACATTTACTGTTGGGACGCTGTGGGTTATTGGCTCCCGATGATTGACGAATTGTGACGGTTATCCACCGCGTGAAGTTCGTTTGAACTAACAAAGTGAAGTATGTCGGCAAGTCAGAGAGGAATAGATAATTGAAATTAAAGTTATAAACTTAAAATTTAATCAGACTCATTATTTCACGTATGATGCAAATGTGTGGACTCATGAATGTATTGCTTCTATGTCAATGTATATGAAGGTAATGGAAAGATTGTTTCCATTTTCGGGAAATTAACATTTTATTGTGCGATTATTTCCAATACATTTTTCAAGTCCCCTAAAATTTGTCGTTTCACATTTCAAGATGTGTGAAATACGGAAATGAAAAACAAAATACAGTCTAGAGCTTCTCCTCGAAACTACTGAACTGTTTATAAAATCACATTTAGGGCCTAGTTTCAACTGAATTCTCGAAATCGATCTCAATCAATCTTAAAGAGCGAAATCGAAGGGCTGAAATTTCAAAATCTGAGCATCAAAGACTTCAAAAATAAAACCACTGTTTTTGGTTTATTATTCAATAATAAACCATTGTAATCGCTCTTGAAAAAAAAAAAAAAAAAAAATTGTAAACCCCCCCAGAAAATTACATGGTTTACGTTGCAAAGGGTGTAGAATCCGAATCTGTAATATAAATTTTTCCGTCCGTCCGCCGTAACCAAACAGCTGGAGCAAAAAAGCTGAAATTTTCAGGAAAAATCCATGTTGGTCCGGCAACGCCCCAATTCTTGAGCCAGCTCTCTCACTTAATTCAAAGTGCCCTTTAAGGGTTGTCAAAGTTTTGTAAAATCGCTAAAAACCTCAACAAAAGTCAAAGCGGCCTAAATTTGTACTCTTTTTGAAGAACACTCCACGAGGAATCGAATGAGCCCCTCCCCAGGTCCGTAGGTCAAACCATTCCAGATCTATGGCCCGATTTATGGTGCCAAAATTCGCTTTATTTTGGTTTATTATTGTTTTTGTGTTGATATCAGTAACCTAGTGACGTAGTGATGTAGTGATGTGTAATGATACTGGAGTGAACTCCTAAAAGGCTTTGTAGCCGATACACGGGTTGAAGCATTCTGATAACCATAAAAAACGCTGCAAATTCTTTCACTGGGGGTTTTTATTGAATTTCAGGAGGTAGGCATAGAGCAGGTAAACCTGTTCTCAACCAAAATACCTATTCGGATTGATCAGTTGATCATATTTGTGTGCCTCCTGAAATTCAATAATCGCTCTATCACCTGTGAAACACGCACACTCCAAAGCTTAGTAGAAATTCAAATCATGAACGCAAGCCAATTGAATAATAAACCCCAGTGAATGAATTTGCAGCGTTTTTTGCACGTTATTGATAGATGATGTGCCTTCAATGAATCAAATAAGTCCACCCGGATCGCTTTACGTTCATCTGTTCGCTCTCCCTAAAATTTCATCGGAGAAAAAAGTAAGTGTGAACGATTTTGGACCAATTTTAAAAATCTCCTTTTGAAACCGAATTTTTCAACGAATGTTACAAGGTCTTATGTGATAAAATTGTGGACTTGTGAAGCGAAGAAAGGTGTTTTATTTCACCTCGTTAAATTTCAGTTATTGTCCAATACACGTCCATATAAACTCGTGCATCGCCAAAATCTGTAATGACAATTTCCTGTCGTAATCATCCTAGGGAGGAGAAGTTTGAATGTTAGCAACTTAATTTGATGTCGAGGACCAACAAATCATCATTCATCATTTGGGGTTTGGTGGGGTTTCCAACGTAACATGTTATAGGATATGGAATGGCTAAGAAATGGAGATCAATGATCAGCTGAAGACCCTAATTTCATTCCTAATCAATCTAACGTGTTGAAATATAAATGGGACTCTTTTTGTGGAATTTATAGTGGACAAGATATGGAGATATGGAGGCTGAAGGCGCCGAGTACAGAAAATGTACCACTGACTACGGCTGATATACATCGCTCAGTGATTTACGTACTAAAGGGTTATTCTAATACAGAAATAATATCCCTCCGTGTAACAATTCTTATATCTTCTCAATTTTTCTCCCCAAAATCAAAATTTTTAATCCCATTCAACTATTTATACCAAGCTGAATAACTTGTGAGGGATATGGTTAGTTGGCCCTTCCCGATTTTAGAATCCATCGTCTTGGGAGATGAATTAGACGTTTTCAAGAGAGGCGGGGCATTAATATCCGCATCCGCCTCAATAGAAGGGACTATACCATTCCATCATCTCACAAACTTTTGTTCCGTGCCTGTCTGCCTTTTTATACATTTATTTTAAACAATACACATCCATACAACAATACAATGTTAATACATCATCTTCATTATCACCTGTGAGTGTGTGTCTGTAATGCAGGGATGGGACATCGAGACAAAACATCGATATTGGTATCGATGTTGTGATGGATATGGTTAGTTGGCCAATTCCCGATTTTAGAATCTGCCGCCTTGGGAGATGAGTCGGACGCCTGCAAGCGTCTGAATCACACTGACACGTGGCACAGCACACACACACATGCATCAACACCTGTCGGAAGGGGCAAATATACCATTCCATCACCTCACAATCTGGTTGAGCGTGGTTACATCCATTGGCCCTTTTATTGTTAATTGTCCTGCTTACCCTGCTACCCCTATTTACTCGCATCCCCCCCCCCCCCATTGTTGCTGTATGCACTTAAATATGATCAATTAAAATTGACATACCCCTGTCCAACTCATTCCATCACCCTCACAATGTGGATGTTTGAGTGTTGGCATCGATATGTCCAATATCGGGTAATACATCGATATCGATATCGTGTTGTTATCTGTTAACAGCATCTTTATCACATGATTTTTATGAGGAATATTGATACAAAATCAACAGTTTTATTTTGTGACAAATGATATCTCATTTTAAAGGATATCAACTCTGAAGAAGAAGATGATAAAAAGTTCCAGTCAAGTAGCATGACGAAATGAGCAAATTTTCAAACTAGTTTTGCATGAGGAAAAATTACGCAAAAAACCATTTTATTTTCTGACTTGTGATACCTCATTTTAATTTGGAAATTTATGAAAGCTGAAGAATCTCATAATTTTTCTTCCAATTTTGCCCATCTACCTTGTTTTATCATCTTCAAACTGCTCTAGTTAGAACGGATTGAGACATCCCCAATCCGATTTCACCGTCTTGAGCAGAAAAACCTACGTAAACAACAGTCACCTATTCGGGTAATTTTTCTCCCATTTGAAGTGCCCCAAATCTCCCCGTCGAGTGAGGCGATTGTGCCCATCTTCAAACTTAGCCTTTTGGAAGCTTAGATAGATTTTTTGTGCAAATTTTAGCTTTCTCTCTCAATTCTATCGAGAGTTATCGTCTGAAATGAGTTTTGGTGCAAACATTTTTTATAAATATTTTTGACGGAGAACAATAGTTTTTTTTTCTTTGAAAATTCGCTAATACTACAGCAGTTGAAAGAATTTTTAATATTTCTTTTTTCTCACGTTAGGTAGCAAGCACACTTGACAGAATTTTCTCAGTGAGTGGAGAGTAAACCAAACCGATTTATCGGAGCCAAAACATCGATATATCGATAATATCGATGTCGATGTCCCATCCCTACTGTAATGTTGTAATTTAATTTAATTCGATGAAATTTCTGAAGAATTTGCGGATTAGGCTTTAAATTAATTTCATAGTTCAGAAATCAATACCTTACGCAACGCATGAGCTAACGTAAATCCAAGAAGTGCCAAAACCAACTTGAGGCGTTTTCAATTTGTACATTTTTCTTCAGGATTCAATACCACTTCGTGATTGCAGAAACATCCGATATCACGCAGGAACCATCCGCTTCGTCGTGAGAAATATAGTCAGGGTGGGCGGTTAGGTGATATTACGTCATTAGCTCCACCCAAAACGGGGGGAAAAAAATTATCTCCGACTCCGTATTCACAGGAGATAAGCCTTCCCATAAACTCCGTAAACATCCGATAACGGTTTTGTTGAACCACGTCAATTAGACGGTGTCAACTTGAAGTCTTCAAGTAAAGAGCAATACCCTTTTCATTAATGGCTCTCTTCTGTTGGTGGTTATGGAAGACAAAAGGAACTGATAAGGTGATTTATTGTCAAAAAGGGAATGTTTGATTACTAGATAGTATTTTTTACTGTAAGACAACACTTCATGATAATAAAAGGTACTTGAGCTCAGAACCCATTGGTTAGGTCCCACGTTTTCAAATGTACAATGATTCTTCTGAAATGTACGCTTTTCACTGACTTATTGCAAATATTTTAATCTTTGACTTTGGAACTTCAAAAAGTTTTAATGTAAAAAGTGTGATGGATCTCTTTTTTAGTACATATTGTATACCCTCAAAAATGTAAGTTTAATGTATTCATTTCAGCACAAAATTGTCCTTAACTCGGGTGTAACTAGGTCAATTTCAGTGTACACTACCATGTGATACGTGCAAGTACAGCTGCGATTCAAAAAAGAGGCGCCCCATCCCAGCATGTAGCATTTCCATCATTGATTTCCACGGCTTTTCAACATCGTAAAAATTTGTACATCAATTTTTCCTTCATCCTATTAAGACTAAGTCACCGAATTCTAAACCCTCCGCCTTTATTTGACACACTGTTTTGCTGCATGGTTTGTAACAATACTAAACTTCATGTGGGTTCGAACAAGATAGGAATCCGTTAAGAATTGTAGCCTAAGCAGCTTTAAACTGATTTGGTGTGACATAAAATCAATCAATAAAAAAGTTTTTTTGCTTTCCTCCTTAATTTCTTCCTTTTTATTCGTGAAAGTTAATAGTTTGAGGTTTTTAGACCAATAGCAAACTTCGAGTGGGATCGAACAAGTCAAGAATCATGAGAATCGGTTAAGAATTGAATCCTGAGCAGCTTCAAACTGATTTGATGGGACACTAAATCAATCAATAAAACAGTTGTTTTCCTCTCAATACATCCCTTTTTCTTCTTGGAAATTCACGTTCTCAATTTTAGTAACAATACGAGACTTCAAGTGGAATCGAACCAGATAAGACATAAAAATCGGTTATTAATTGCAGCCTGGGCAGCTTCAAACTAATTTGTTGCTAAACAAAATCAACCAATAAAATTGTATTTATTTTTCAATTTTAATTCCTTTTCCGAACTTGCCGTGACATTATCACCTGTAAGTCAAACACTTAACAGACTTGCAAAACCGTCTACCAATTGATTGACCAATGTTTACGAAATCCAAGCTAAAAATCACTTATCGACTCAAAAACTGTATGAATAGAATGGAATTTGTAAGATTTTCGTACATTTCAAGCCAATGAATCAGGAACACCAGAATACACGGCACACCTTGAGCTTTTCAGAGAGGGGTGAGGTTGACAAGCCTAAAATATAGGCTAGTAAATGAACAAAAACGATAATGATAATAATGAAGTTCCTCAAAACTACTACGATTTTCAATGCGACTTTCTGAGTACCCTGGTAAACTTCTCAACGCTAGCCAAATGTGAAACCTGATTCTGGATGAATCACATCAAGATTATTGGTGACCTCCTACCGATTAAGTATTGGTTTGTGATGACAGTATTGAACTAAGAAAACCATTAAAATAATGTACGCAGAAAATAATGAACCTCTGTCTAGTCATTTGTAGCGTTTTTGATGTTTTGAGTAAAAAGAGAAGAGCGGAGATGGTGTTGGGA